>VZUI01098329.1:0-56451 GCA_013401135.1 Cettia cetti | reverse complement strand
AAGGAAGGAAGGAAGGAAGGAAGGAAGGAAGGAAGGAAGGAAGGAAGGAAGGAAGGAAGGAAGGAAGGAAGGAAGGAATAGAAAGAACAGATAGTGTTTTTGGTGACAAGGTACATTTCAAAGCACAGGTAGCATGTTTGGTGTGCCATGGTAAATCAGGAGTGACCAATAAAATTTAAAAAATCTTCTGAATTCAGAAAGAGAGAGGGGGGCAATGTGGGAAATTAATCCCAGCAATGCAAATGCAAAATTCACCCACATTATTTGACAAGTGCAACTTTGACCCAATTACTGCGTGGGTAGATATTTGATTTTTACTGCACAAAGCACCAGGGTTTCTTGACAAAATTCCTTAATAATCTGGGATTAGCCTTCCTCAATTACCTCACAGCACTGGATTGCTGTCCTGTGCTGTAGTGAGGCATCCCTGCTTGTGCAACCACCATGCTCACACAGTCCATGCAGGAAAGAGTGACAGGTCTGTGCCTGTGGGCTGGCACTCACAGCTGCCCCCATCCACACCCTTCCTCCAGGGTAGCTCCTGCAAGCTCTTCCCTTGTTGCAGAGGTGCTCCTAAAGGAGGATGCAATCCCCTGCAGTTTCCACCCCTGGGAGTGATGACAGAGCTGCAAACACACTGGTTTCCCTCACCAAAGCAGAATGGGCTGCCTGCAATGGTTGTGCCAGGGAGTCACAGTCCTTGGCAGCACCAGGCTGGGAAGAAGACACAGGCTGACTTTTATTGGTTTTAATATTCCCACCAACCCTTTCAACACACAGGCAGCTGAAACTTTGTGTCTGGCTGTGCTGAAACTTAAATTACTGTTTGTGCTGGGTGCATTGCAGGCTTTGCTGGCTCATAAGGGGCTGTGAGCCTTCGTCCTGTTTTTACAATCAGTTTAGGCTGGCAGAGAACGGCAGCTTTGTGGCTTAGATGGCCTTATCCTGGCTACCTTTTTTGTTGGTGGTGGTGGTGGTGCTATTAAATGGAAAATGTAGATGCAACCAGGAGCAAGCATGGCACAGGGTGCACATTCAGAGCACACTCCCTGCCCAGCTCCCCCTCCTCGGAGGGCTGCTGGAGCCCTGCCTCTCCCTGCAGGCAGGGCACCTGCGCTCCCTGCTCCGGCCGCCAGCAGCGCCGGGGTGCAGCTGAGGACAGCGGATCCCTGGAAAGCCTGCCTAATCAGGCATTTTGCTATTTGGCACGATTGCATCAAGGGGAAGGTGATTTTCTGGCTGTTTCCTATCCAGGACTGTATTTCCCTGTGTTACCCTTGCATTCATTGGGGGAAAAAAGCGTAAGGTTCTGAGTTGGCTTCAGAGCGGATCACACAGAGGCAAAATCTGAGGACCTGAGGTCGTAGAGATTTGCAGAGATCCAAGGAAATTCACACTGTCCTAATCCTGAAACCACAGTGACAATGAGTAACTGACACAGCGCAAACATAAGCAAGTAAATATTTACAATATTTAATCCTGTGTGCCAAGATGATGGTATGTGGATAAGAAAATGCACCTGCAAAAGGAATGAATCAAGGTGTGAAGTACTGTGTTGGAGAAGCAGAACTTTGAATCTCCCTTCTCCATGAGGTCTGCTGGGCATTTGTCCTGCCAGCTTGAGGAATCTGTCAATATGATTAAGGACTGACAAACTGTAAGTGTATTTTGCTTGTCAGAATGTTGGTTTTGATTTTAGTAATCCACAATTGATTCCCATGATGCTTAGTTTCTAAGATGCAGGCTTACAAAAATCCCAAGAATTACTTCCATACGGTTGATCAGAGGCAGGGAAAAATCTCACCCCTAAACATTTATCCCGCAGTGCCCCCTTGGAATCTAGTTCAACATGCTAACCCTGCAAAGGAAAAAAAAAAATTAAACAAACTTGCTCTTCTTGTCCATCTTTGTGAGTTACATTGATTTACTGGAACCAGCAGCAGGACATGGTGGACAGAAACAGAGAAGGGGCTGTAGACAAAAAATGGGCATTAAATCAGCTCCAAATGTTACACATAATTTCACCCAAATCATTGGGTGTAACTGCCTTTAAGACTGAAGCCTTTAAGACTGAAGCAAAGCACCCCTGGTGCCCACAGGAGCATGTAATCAAGGAATTAATTAGAACCAATGAGCATGCTGCTATCTCTCAGCCCAGCTTCCTACCTGCAATTTTCCCATATGGAAAAGCACTGTATTTGTAAGTGTGAATGCCATTCTGACACAGATTTGTATATAAAATGCAACACTGTTTTCAATGGAAATCATGCCCAAAAATCAGAATTATATGCTCTGTTAAAAGCAGAGCTGAAAGCACTACATGTAATCAGAGCTGCTAGGCATTGTTGTCCTCTGCTTTGGCTGTGGTTAGGCTTCATTTTAAAAATTTAACCTGCTGGGGTGATTTTTCTTTTTTATTTTTTTACATCAGATATGGTTTAGACAGATCAATTAAAAAATCCATCAAAAAAAAAAGAAGAAAAGAATCATGTATTCCTACCACTAACAGTAAGAGAATAAAGTTTTTTTTTTTTTTGTTTTTCTTTTGCTGAGGCTGTGATTGCAATATCCTTATTGGGCTCTGGCTTGTTTCTGTCTCAGAAGAAGAAATTCAGTGGGCAGAAGAGCATTGTCAGGGCCCCTGCTTTTTCCAACCCTTTGAAAAATGATGCCCATATGCGTGTTAGGAAACATTAGCTGGTTTCATTTTGCATGTGCTCAGGAGAGGGATCAGCATAGAAAACCTCCAAAACCTCCATCTGCAGCAAGGTTGTGCTGGCAACCCACAGACTGGGCACTCTTCGTGTTGGAGCAGTTTTCCTGCCAAACACAACATTTCTTGGCAGATTTGCTGTCCTAGAGACAGCTATGGATCTGCCCTTGCTGATGCATCAGCAGACATAGCTCACTGTAGTGTACACACAGATTGGACAGCAACATGGGAAGTGCAAATTCAGGGCTTTCAGGAAGCAAAGCTCCGAAGGACTCAATTCCAGAAACCTGCCAGCTTGACATTTGAGGGTGGGAGGGGGAGTTCAGGAGAAAACAAACAAAAGCAAAAGCCCCCAAAACCTAAAACAAGAACCAAACCTGAAAACATTCAGAACATCCAACCTAAATGTGGTGTCCAGCTTTGGTTTGTTTCTTTTCCATTTGACCATAAAGAGAGCAATTTTCTCTAAGTGTGAGCCGTGGGGTTTCCCCTTTTAAATGGGTATCACAATTTTTTTAACAGAAACCCTTGGACTGCTGGGGCATGAGCAGCTTTGACTTGGATCTGCCTTTCTTCAGAGGCTACATCCACTATCTGTGAGGTTCAGGTGAGGCTGGCTGGACAATCCAGCTCCTCCATCAATGGATCTTATCTCCCACTTAGGGCAAAGACTGAGAGGAGGCCCGAGATCTAAATGTGCTCATGAAAAGCTGCCAGGAGAGACAAAGCAATGCCACAGCACAGGTGCTGTGTTTGGCTTCTTCAGCAGATGCTTCTTCACCTTCCTCTTCCTCTTGGCTACACTATGATGAGAAATACTCAGCCAAACTCCACATACTCTGTATTTGTCAAATGGCAGACGACAAGCTGGGAGCAAAACATCTTATAGCTACTGTCTGCATATGCAAGCTTGCACTCTGTGCTGCTGCTTTTTACCCTATTTCCCCTATTCCTGTCCTCAGTGCCATCAGTTCTCCTCTTCCTGTAGCCTGAGAAATCTCTGCAGTGACTTAGCCCTTCAAATCTGACCAAATCTGATTACAGCTTGTTTTCTTGCTGGGTAAACAAGATCACCCCTTTGAGGAGCATCATTAATAACCCCTTTCCACCCAGCTTGCTTCCCTTGAGGCACAACCTCCTGACATCCTTTCTTTAGGTAAATCCTTACAATGCTCACATTAATCCCCTGGTTCTCCAGCTTAATGGCTTTGCCTATAGCAGTCTAAGTGCTGCCTTACTGAAGTCCACTGTCTACATAGTCAATTATCTTATCAAAATAAACCTACTAAGATAGCCAGCCATGAGATAGCCTGGGTAAACTCATTTTGCACTTGATCTCATTTCCCATTTACTGAGGTCAGGCAAGTTGGCTGCTTGGGGATCCCAGCTTACACAGCTCTCTGGCCTTTGTTTCTTAATGATAGCAATGACCTTTGCTACTGGTAGAAAGTCTCACCACCGGACTGTGTTTCCACATGCCAGTTCCTGCACGGGGCAGTTCTACTGCCCCTCATTTCCCCTTACCACCATCCACACCCTTTTCAGCAAGGAGCACAAGCAGCTCTTCTGGTTTGCTTCCTCCTGGCCCCAGCCCAAGGCTCTGAGGGCTTCCTCACACCCAGCCTTGTTTATGGACACAGTAATGTCAGTCCAAGCGTGGCCCTGCAGGTTTCACTATCACAGCCAGAACAACTCGGGCCACGCATGAGCAGGTTACATCAAAGCAGCTGGCATGGCAGGGATACTCAGCAGAAGAAAATGAGAAGGCTCTGGGGACTGAGGACAGGATAAGCAACATTTCACTTTCCAAGCACTGCTCCCAGTGCAAGCAGGTGACCGAACAGCATGAAAAGCATGCAAAAAGACCTCAGACTCCTCTGCCTCTTACAGCTCCCCAGCTACTCCACTGTGACGGCGCTGACAGACTGGAGACCAACACATTTCCCACACCCAGCAAATGTCTGGGCTGACACAAAGCCAGAGCCCTGGGCTCGTGCTCTTGTCACATCCATGTCAAGCAAGGAGCTGTCCTGTGCTCCTGTGCTGTGGGGCTGGGGTAGAGCACAGGGATGGGGTCTTTGATACAGGATGAAAGCACAAGTGTGATTTTCTCCTCTGCTCCAAGCAGAAGTGACTGCTCAGAGGCAGTGCAGAGCCACTGCCATCAGAGAGGTACAGACAACAGCAACTCTAAACCTACAAGGAGGGCAGCATCCTTATTCCCTTATTCCCGTGCCTCTCTCTGTCTCTTGGACTTAATTTCTTAACTTTCAACAACGTGAGGTCTGACACCACATCAAATATGCTTAGTTTTTTTTCCCAAACCAGATTCTCTTACACCATCTTGCAGCTTTCTACAGCCACATGCCTGGCAGATCAGTGGCCATGTCCTCCCAGACCTCAAGAGCTCAGTTTTAAGAGCAAGAGGTTTCACAGTGAGCAGCTTCCTTTGCCTAGTGATTGCTGTCAGGAGCTTGCCTGTCCATTCTGCTGGACCAGGGTCATCCTGGGCACACACCAGGGCACTGGCCACAGCATCAGTGTCTTTGGTGACCCCTCTACAGCCTTCACTGCCCTGAGAGTTTGGGTACGTGCACAGGGTGAGGGTTAAACTGGAAGAGCGGATGCCACTGCCAATGTCCTTGCTCCTTCTTCCAGGAGGACTCTTCCATGCATCAAAACAATGTCACCACTGAATTGCATCACACAAAGCATGTAAATAGAGAAAGGAAACATAGGCAGATATTTTTAAGCCTTGTCAGACCAGTGGATAAAATAGAGCATTCAATGATGTTGCTCACATGTTCCTCTTCCGTCACAAACCAGCACTTCCCAATTCTCTGAAATTCAATTAATGAAGAATCAAATGCAGAAGTAACTTTTCAAATGTTCTTTTTGCTGTTCCTAAGCCCTTTCTCATGAATTCTCATGCCCTTTTGTTCTTTTGGTATATGTTCAAAAGCAGGAGTCATTCCCAAGAACAGCAGCATTATAGAGGGAGCTGGTGATGAAATAGCCACAAGACATGAAGGCCCTGGTCACAACCCAGCATCAAAGAAATCCCTGTGGTGCAATATAACCACCCAGTCAAGTAACTCAAAGCCACCACAGGGCTTTTCCTAACCTATCATACCTACAATTTTGCTTAGTCTCAGTTTAAATCATTCAAGCTGAGGAAAATCATCCTTCAGCCTGCCAGGTCCTGGTACTATAAGCCCTTCCCAATAAGCTAACAGGAATTTCTGAGTATCATTCCCATCCACTTGCTTTCCTAAACTTCAACTACTGCCTCCAACTCTCCCTCCCTCAAGCTTAGCTCTTGTGCCTGTACACAACCCATGATTTCCTCAGACATCGTGAACACACTTGCAGCTTGCTGGCAGAAAGAAGAGAAGCCCTTACTCATCAACCTTGTTCCTTTCTCATCCTTATTTTTACCCTACTTCTATCCTTGCAAAACCAGGAGCCTCAGCAGAGCTTTGGCTGGGATTGGAGGGCTGTGATTTCTGTCTCAGAAGACTGAGCTCCTTCTGCAGCTGTTCTTCATTTTCCTCGCACCTGGCACGTCTTTTCTACACTGTGGACTGCAATCATGTTCCCCAGACCGTCTCTTTTCCCACAGAAAAGAGAAACCTGCTCTCAAGGCAGGAAAGCACATCTAACACTTCAGATATCACTGCTTGCACAATACAGGAAGAGCATCACTGTTTCAAAACCCACAGCATGATGAAACCTTCTCCCCTCCCATCGCTAAGCACCACATTCCATTAGAGTTTATTTCCATTGGCAAGTGCCAAGGGCCTCCAAGTTTAGCCTGCTGGTGCTGTAGGGTGAGTTGAGAGTGGTTGTAAGGCAGGATTGATTGAAGGGCCCCTCTGCTTGCAGGTGTGCCACACCTCTGATGGGCTCCCCTCCACCCTGATACTCTGTGAAAGCACAGGGACTCAACTGCCAGCAGCTCCTGCAAAGAAAGCACCTGAAGGGACAAGAACACAGGCCCTCAGACACTGGCACCGTGCAAGTGGGGAACACAGTGCCAGCACACACCCCAAAATGAAAATGTCACCTGGTTCACAGCAAGGAGCAGCCCTCCTGTCCGCCCTGGAGCTTCAGATCCACCACTGGAGCCAGATACCAGCTGGATGAGAGCTCTCTGGGATTGCTTCACTGATGTTCCCAGGCTCAAAAGCAGGATTTGGAGCGTACTAGGGAGGAGGTCCCTGCCCACACTCCCATTTACCAGCAGTCAGTTATGGACCTGATGAAGAGGCAGTAAAGATGAATTTGCAGTTCTGTTTTATAGATGTGGACAAGGGAAAGGTGATCACAGTCCAGAAGATGCTCCCTGTGTCCCTGACCTTTCTGGTTGCCCCAAGCTGGCACTGCAGTGCCTCTCTCTGTGGTAAGGCAATTACCCTGCTCATCTTCTGCCCTGCAGAACTATAGTTATTTGAAACAGACCCTGTTGTATTTTTTACATTTTTGTTTTTAAATCTCTGTTAAAGATGGCTTTTGAAAGCATCATAAGGAGAGCAGTAGGTGCCACAATGAGGAGAACACACTGATTTTCCACCACTTCCCTTCTGCCCTGGAGAGTGAGTCAGGCCTGCTCTTGGACAGTTCGTGGAAGAAGACAAACCTGGAAAGAACAAGGCTGATATTTCTGCAATAACTCCCTTTTCTTCAGTAAGAGACCAAAATCCAGCATTCCCTGAAATCCAGTTGCCCAGAGGCACCTCTGTTCCTGCAAGGACGAGTGTTTCCCTTGCACAGGCAGGCAGGGTCACACTCTGCTGCCCTGCTGGGATTCTGCCCAGGCTCACCACAGAGATCCAGACCTCATGTGGCACTTGCTGCCCCTGCTGTGAATGCCCCTGTTACAGAGCATTGTTATTTACTGGCCAGTGACAGACATGTACTTGGGGACTAAGAACTGGGGTAAGCCCAAAATATATTCCCCACTCAAAAAAAAAAAAAAAAAAAAAAAAGAAAAAGAAAAAAAAAATTTACAAAAAGCCTGCTGTTGTTACAGAGAAAAAGGTGTTATTAAAATAATGAGGGACTGGTAACAGTTTGGCATTGGTCCAAAATGAACGTATTTTTAGGGCCCAAAAAGATTCTGTGGAAAGTCTGACGGGGCAAAGAGAAGATGAATAGGGGAGATGAAAAATGAAAATTCCAGATGTGCCTTTACAGCCCCATTTTGGGGACAGCTGTAGGATTTAGAACAGGGATGCTGATGTGTTTAAGTGCACCATGCATTTCTAATGTTCACCTTTTTTCTAGCTCCTAGCCTGAAGGCCTCATTTCTGAGGAAATGTCCTACAGGGTCTCAATCAGTTTGCAGCTCCAGTGCTGCAGTGCCACTCTTCACAGTCCCCTAGAATAGGAGCCCTCAACCCTGAGCTCATCTAGAAAGGCACATTTTTTTTTAGTCAGAAAGAATTACCCTTTTTTTCCAGATGAATGCAAAGAAAAATTCTAAGTCTAAGTGAGTTCTAACCACAGTATCCAACACATGGCAGGAGCAGGTCAGCAAGCTGCTTCAACATGGTACTTTCCAGAAGGCATATCCTGGCCACTGGTGCACAGAAGCCTAAATTTTCATTAATAAAAGATACAACAAACCCCCCCAGAATGGTGCAACATGGAGAGTCTAACTTTTTGCAATGCTCAGAATCGGAAGGCCACCTTTGCAAAGGGGGAGAATCGTGCCCACCTCCCACACTACACCTGAGCCAGGGCAATGCTTCCCTGCAACATCTTGCAGATGGAGGTGCTCCTTGATGGAGCTCTCCTCACCCACTTGTGGACATCCCATGGCACTCACACACAGAGATCCTTTTGGGATCAATGCATCCCTTTGAGCTTGAAGACTGCTGCTCTCCCCACCCTTGGTTTGCAGGCTCCTGCTGATGGTTCCTGCTTCTGGATCATTATCCACTGTCTGTCTGGAAGGAGCCCTCAACACTTCTCTCTGACATCTCCTGGATGTCACTTAACTGCATTGCACATCACGTTTTCATTTTTTAGGAAGCTGAGAATTCAGGAAGTTGGAAGCAATCAAGAGAACCAAACATCTCAGCACCGCAGGCAATTTTTTGCCAGTGTAGAGATGTTGTCCCATCTTCCTTCTCTGTTTCAGGAGCCCTGTGACTTTTCTCTCTGCTACTCTGTCCTTGAGGCTGGAGCAGAAGCCATTCCTCACAGACAGCCATTCTGCAAGACAAAAACAGGAGGGGTTTTCCCTCTCACAGGCCCAACCTTAGGAGCAAAAAACCCCGCTTTGCTTTTGAGCACTGCACCAACCTGGGTAAATTCAGAGCTGTTCTAGAGAAAACAAAATGAAGCAGAGAAGCAGAAAAGGTCATCAGGCACTGCTGGTAGTGTTGGAACATCGGCAGCTTCTTTTCCCACTTCCTTTTCTGTTACTATTTCTTCTGTTAGATGCTTCTAAACTCCGGATTTGCAGCAGGGCATAGGGGAGGAGCAGATCTAGGAATGAACATGGCATGATGAAGCATCGAGGCCAGCGGGGCTGATGTTCCCGTGCAGACCTGTGCTCTCAGCTACCTGAATTCCCCCAGGGCCCCCTCCAAACCCCCCACTCTGACTTGCCCCCAAATTCCCCAGGGACTCTGCTCTGACCCAGCACTACATTTGTGATTGCCCTGAAATCCCCCAGGGCTGCAGCTCAAAAACTACCACCGGCACCAAAGGGGAAATTTTTGTAGTCCCTCCATATAAGAGGTGCTGGTACCTTCTGGGGTGAACAAGAGCTCTGGACACCTGGTGTGGAGGTGATCACCAGCTGGTAAGAAGGTTCAGCTTCCACAAAGTGCAATCCCAGCCATGCTCAGTCCTGTTTATTGCTTCTGTGTTTTGCTCTTATCCCTTCCTCATCCACTGACTAGACTCCTTCAGCCACCTAACCACTACCAAAACCAAAGGATAAAACAAGGCAGTGGGATCACAAGGTGCCTCAGGACACTATGCACTGCTGGACATAGCAAAGATCAGCCCTGGTTTGGGAGGGGTTGGGGTCACCAGGGAGCTGATCCGGGCCATGCTGGGGTTGTGGGGAAAGCGTTGTCCCCAAACAATGAAGGAGGTTGTCTATAGAAAGGAAGCTCAGGGGTGATCTCACTGGTCTCTACAACCACTTATTCTACAGCCTCTTCTACCATGCCTACAGGAAATAGCCTTAATCTGGAACAGGGGAGATTCAGACTGGGTATTAGAAGAGGCTTTTCACTGTTAGCTTGGTCAGGCATTGGAACAGGTGCAGTGCCCAAGAGGAGTCTGGATGCGGTGCTGGATGATGGTTTTGTGGTTAAGGGATTAAAGTGATTGTGCTGGGTGGATGGTTGAACTTGGTGATCTTGAAGGTTCTCTTCCAACCCTGATGATTCTGTTGGAAATTATGCAACTTTAAAAATTTTTAATGTAACTTTAGTCAGGGGTTTGTTCACCTTTGCCCAGGGGTAGGGGAATTGAAGTTTCTCTTTAAAAGATTCTGTTCAAAGAGATTGGGTGAGGTCTGATGAGTTTAACAGCTACAGATTGTGAGTTGCCAGAAAATACACAGAAAGTAAGTGAACATTAATGAACATTGTCCTGGATGGAGTCAGAAACACGAGGTCTGGGAAAAGATTGACAAGACAACCAAAGAATGAGGACCTAATCAGCATCAAAGGCAAAGGGATCAATAACCAACAGGAAATTGAATACTACGAGTTGTGTAATTAACGACCAATGAATGAATGTGAACGTCTAGAGGTTTTTTTATGTATAAATATGGGTAAAAAGTCTAGTGAAGAACCATGTACGGTGGAATTATTTTCACTGCACAGCCCAGATATGAGCGGATGACAAAATTTTTACTTCACATTTTAACACTGAAAAGATGTTATCAGAGAGTTCATGCTTTCCCCGCAGTTTCAGTAGCAATTCTGTGGTTCTCTAACGGGGCAGGCACAGGCGCAAAGATTCCTGGCAAAGGCTGGAAGCTCTGCTCAGGCTGCAGCAAGGAGGTGAAACATAACCCAAGGCTGAGGAAAGCCCTCCCAAAATCAGTCCCCAGCGCGGACACAGAGTGGGATCCTGCTCAGCAAGGAGGGAGGGGCGGCTCATTCAAGGGAAGCGCTGTCAGCGCTAGAATGAAACAGCTCGTTTCCGCGCGTCGCCTTCAATTCCGCCGTGCCAGTTTCGATTCCGAGGGCTGAGCCCGGCTCTCCCGAGCGCAGCCCCGGGATGAAAGCCGGCCAGCCCGCCCGCCTGCGCCGCGCCGGCCCGGCCCGGCCCGGGGGCGTTGGCATGGCGGCCCCGGGGGCTGCCGAGGAGGAGCCGAGCCCGCTCACACCGCCCCGGGAGGCCGCCCAGGGACGGCCCCAGGCCAGCGGCCCGGGACGGGTTAAACAGGCCGGGCAGAGGGCTGAGCCGGCCGAACCGCGCCCCATGGCCAGGCGCGGCTTCCCGTGGGCTCCTCGCAGGCTGCTGTGGGTGCTGGCCCTGCTGGCCCTGCTGGCGGCCATCGGGGGGCTCGCTGTGTAAGTACCCGCGGGGCCCCGGCGCGGGCGGGCCCGCCGGCCTCGGCCGCTTCCGCTTCTCACAAGCGAAAAGGAGAAGCAAGCCCTGACCCGGGGCGGGTTTTGGGGGGAGGGCGCGGTTGATATTCCATGGCTGAAGTAGCCGCGGGGCGGGAGCGCTGCCTGCGTGAGCACCCGCTGGTTAGCCTGCCCCAGGAGCAGGGCCGGCTGTCACCGCCATTGCCTGGCCCTGCCAAAGCTGAGCGGGTCAGCCAAGCCTTACCGCTGGGTACTAAGCCCCCTGAGCTTGCTCATGCACTCAGAAGGGTGGAGAACACGGTTGCGGTCAAATTCCGCCCGTGGCTCAGTAGTCCTGCCCTCTGTTTTTGGTCTTTGAGCCGGGTACAATATGCAGTGTTATCCTGGGCTGCTGCCAGCGTCCCAGCAGGACATGTCTCTGACCCAGGGCTGGGCTGCCCAGGAGCTGCCACACACTCACCCACACTAGGTGCACAGGCTCCATGTGCTGTGAAGAAATACAACCTCTGAGCGAGACTCGTGTGCCAGGCAGGGTATCCAGCTTGCTGGAGCTTAGTAGGACAAGCCCATACTGAACTGGAAAGATTTAACTCTCATTCTCCTTCTCTTTTTCTTTCATAGCGTCTTCTACATTGAAGTAGTCGTGGGACGAAAAATGTGTCCTAAGGAGGTGGAAAAATATGTGGCCTCCATAATGCTGAGTGCACTTGGTGACACGCTGGGATATTACAATGGGAGATGGGAGTTCCAGAGGAGCGGCACAGTCATCCACAAGGAGCTGGCAGCGATGGGGGGACTGGGCAACATCAGCATCCAAGGCTGGAGAGTCAGCGATGACACCGTGATGCACTTGGCTACGGCTGAAGCCCTGGTAGCTGCTGGAAAAAACCCAAGCTTACCACATCTCTACACTCTGCTTGCAAGGAACTACAAGGAGTGCATGAATGACATGGAAGGCAGAGCTCCAGGTAACCCCTTCATCGTGCTGTCTGGGCAGAGCTGTGCTGTCACTCATGTCTCTCCTGCAGCTTGGAGCTGGGGCTGGCCCCAGCTCTGTTTTTGGCTGTTTGGAGTGTTAACTGTATTTCACATAAAGGCAAGAATGTTCCACACTCAGTACCTGTTTCAGGATGAGCTAAAGAGAACAGAATAAGGCAAGCTGAAGTGGTTTGGGCTTCTCTGAACTAGACGAAAAAGATAGTGTTTTGCTCACATTTACAAAACATTCTTAGGGGTGTGTTTGAGGCCTAGCCTCAGTTCTGGAAGGGTGATGGCTTTTGCACTTGGGATTCCTACATTCAGTGGATTAAAAAATGCACATTCAACTACTGCAGTGCCCACCCTGAGATGCTGTGTTAAAGCAACATATTTAAACTGAGAATTAACACAGAACTTCTCATCAGAAACACAACAAATTACATGTAAAAGATATTAAATGGCACAAAGAACCTAGCTTGGAGTAATTACACTTATTAAACCCAAAGTCTGCTTGTGGCTAGCTCTGCATGCTATGTGTCAGGCCACAATCTTCTTTTCTGACCCCTGTACTTCCTCATCTCTCCTTTCTCTGCACAGACACAGTGGTGCTGAGTTTCTGTCACAAGCAGTGGGCCTGGCAGTATTCAGGAAGGGCACCTTGACAGGCTGCAGTAGCCAAGACATGTACAACACATCCCTAGTTCCTAGGTTCCTGGTTCATCCAGCCCTCCTGACCCAGCTCTTCCCCAAGGGTTCCATCTGTCTCTGTGCTCATGGCCCAGGCTCTTCTGGATGTTTGGATTACATTTAAATTGGAGCTGCTTAGGCTGGGCCTCTAATTTGACCAGCGCAGGAAGCGTGAAGTATCCAAGAAACACTCAAATTCAGCAGTCCTGTGCAAAGTTTATACATTGAAATTGTATATATGCTTAGACATGCTTATTTGGAGTGGCCAGAGTATGTCAAGAGTGTTCTGTCTTGACATTAAACATGGGAAAGGCCAAATCTTGCCACTGAGCATCGTGTATTGGAGCTGTGCATTTCCAAAATAAACCAGGTTGGAAGCCTGAACAGGAATTTATTCTGCTTACCTTTCCACAGTGGGCTCCTATCCTTGTGTAAAGAGCTAAATTATCAGTCTTCTTTTAACACCCATATCCCCAGCTGTTGGAGCGGCCTAATTAATAAAATATTTAGGAAGGGGTAATGATGCTTGTCAGGACAGCTGAAGTTGGCAGATCAAACTTCCAAGGGATTCCCTGTAGTTTTAGTGAAGCAGCATAGTTTAGTTCCCCCAGCCAAGATGGGCTAAGCACAGCTGGCAGTGAGACAGCACCTGGAAGGATTTTCACTCTCTAACCTTGGTGGCTAAAACCTAAGATGAAAAGGAGAAGAACCTAAAATTTAAATGATAGTAAATAATATCTAAGGATAATAGGACACCTAAGGCATTCCTTCTGTGAATAAAATGAGCTGCAATATGCCCAAAAGAAGTTCCCATTTGCAAGTGAAGAATTTGAAGGCAAACTTGCTATGGACATTAAGAGGAGTGACAAGGAAAGGCCAGATTATCTAGGTAAAAAAAAAGAAATACACATTGTTTAGTGGGTCCAAAGACAATTTAACATCTTACAGTCAGAACTGTTCCTGCTGCAGCTACAGGAAAGGCATTTGGCTCTGACAGTTTAAATCCTCACCCTTAGCAGTTTAATTCCCACTGAAGGGATTACCTAATCCATACCCTGATAAGCTGTCTGCAGTCTGGAGTCTCCCTGCCATATTGATAAGTCCTAATGATAAAAGTTGTATGCCAATAACTTCTTTTGGCAGTTCAGAGTAAGTGGATTTTAACTGAGAACATAACCCATGGTGATGCTGTTGTGGCCTAAGTACTCACCAGGGAATTGCAGCCCTGAAGGCTGAGAATGCAAAGTTGCTGTTGGAACTTTTGCCCAACACAGAAGAGATTTCCTTAGAACAGTGGGGGAAAGTCACATTGATGGCTCACACGAGGGAGTCCAGACCTGAAAACCCAAAGCTGCAGTAACAAAGGGATTCCCACAACGTTCTGAGTCACAGGACAGCCACAGCAGGGTCTCTCAGGGACACGGCCCCAGGAGAGAACTCTGGGGGTAGTAATTCAATGACAAGGTAATCCCCACGTCCACTGTTGCTATTTGTGATGTGCCACAGCCCCAAATTCATTTTCCCCTGCAGATTACAAAGCCAATGAATTTAGCAAGCATAGACATACTTCTTTTTTCACGGTACAATTTCTCCAGAAAACCTTGTCTTTTGGTCTTAGTTCTCTCTCTTTGGAATTACTTACCACTGTGTGGTTTGTTTAACTCACCTTTTTTATTATGTACTGATCAATCCAAACAACTGTTACTGTCTGTGCTCTTGAAGAGTCTAGATGAAAGCCTATCCCAAAAATTGTGTCCAGCTGTTCTTGAAACTTTTCCAGATTGCCCTGCACACACTGCTTTTCCCTTGTATTTCTTCTTTCCTTAGACCAGTACCATGCTTAGGTTACTTTTAATTTCCTCTTATTAGTACAAAGGATTCCTAACCAGGATGTGAAGGATTTCCGAAACAATTTCTTAATTCAAAAACTCCCTACAGCAGTTTTTTTAAAAAAACCCTGTTTTTAAAAACAGACCTGATGTGATTCCAGCTTAGTCTTCCTAAATGGGCTTTCCAATGTTTTAATATTTTAACAGTTTCAAAGTGTAAAGGATAATACTTGTAATACTTCAGAAATCGTAAGAGTCTGTCGTACACTGCTTTGTTTTACACGATTTTTTCCCCTTGCAAATTATCAGCAGTCATCTCCTAAAATAATAGGCACAGGCTTAAAGCTGCAAGCAAATTGTATTGCAAAATAACCAGTCTTTCTTTCCATTTCAAGCCTTGTCATCTTCCTTTTTATTTTAGCTGCAATTAGTGCAAGAACAATCTCGCTTTTTATCAAGGACTGAGGTGTGTGGTCTCAACCTGCCCAGACATGTCCTGAAGAAATGGTTTTATTTTCTCAAAGTTTCAGCAAGAGTAATCTTTGCTTTTGTTATACAGATTTTGATTTTAAGCTACCTTAGTCCCTGTGCTCTCTTCCCCTCCCCCTTGCTTTCCTGGAAGAAGTTCTCTTTTACAAGAATATACAAATAAGAGTAGTTGGCACAGCTTTTTAAAAACGTGGCTTTGTTTGACACGTTCATTTTAATGTCCTGTTACAGGGCATTAGGGCACAATGCTTGGTCTGGTGAGATTTTTAGAAAAATGCCCCAGTTTTCTGTTAGTCATCATGAAGTTGGAAATTATGCTGATATCCCTCTTAACAGTTTTGATACACAGCAGCCAGCACTGAATTAGTACACTACATGAAATTCAGAGGCCTGAACATGTTCTCACATTGAGACATCCTAAAAGCAAACTCACAGGCACTTCACTTAGAGGTTGGTGGTGACTGGTCCCAGTAGAGCTAAAGACACTTGGCCCAGCACGTGACATTATTCCTGACAGTGACTAGCTGTTAGTTATTTTTAGCACAGTTCCAGAAGGCAGCCTTAAAGCTGTGCATGGATTTGGTGATATTTCAGTTACCAGGGTGCTCTAAGTGCAGGTAGAACAGGCTGCCATAAACCAAACCCTACTGCCAAACATGCACAGGGAAGTGCAGAAGCCAAGAGCCCTGCAGGGGACTTAGTGCAGTACCTGGCTGTGGCTGGCAAGGTCACAGATCGTGGTGACTGAGTTGCACCAAAGTGAGGTGAAATCTCTTGACCAGGCTTCCTCCTTGCTACTCTATTCTATTTAGTTTGACTTCCAAAGTAACAGAGCACTTAAAAGTTCATCAGCTACCTGTTCCAGTGAGGGAATAAAGTATAGGAGCAACAGTGTAGTTTTGGGGGTGTGGTTACAGCCAGCTGCTGCTGTTACCCTGCGTGTCTGAAAGGACTGAGCACACTGGGGTTAGTCTTTGCCATTGTCCAACACATTAAAATTTAAATGAAGATGCTTGAAACCTGCCTTGATTTACCTTCCTGCTGGGAAAGAAGCATTTCAGATTGGGGCAGAAAAGAAGGCTAGGAGAAAAAAGCAAGATAGAAGAGGTGATCAAAGGTAATTCTGTTGTAATTATCATGATGTTTCTGTGATAATTCAGTGTTCCAAACCTGTTTCTTTACACACAGGCATTTGGGCTTAGCTCTCAAAATATTTCACTGTCTTAGGCGGGGAAGCTGGCTGGGCTCTGAAATTTGGGTGTTTTCTTTGTCCTGGCAATGTGTTGGACTAACAAGTGCTAGTCTGAAGAAGCAGCACTGGAAGTAGCAGAGTAATTTTTTAAAAAAGTAAATAGCAGGAATATGAAAGAGCTTGAGGTGGGCTTCCCTCATTTCTTACAGTCTTTCTGCAGTTACCCTTTCTTTAGTGGCAATGTGTGGAGGTGAACTTGGCAGCTGGACAAACCTTTGGTCTAACCTAGTACAGCTGCTCTTCAGCTTATGGAAGAGGACTAAAGTCAGTTGTGCAGACAGGTGAGGTGCTACACTCAAGGCTTTCTGACAAACTTAAACTGCAGCAAGGGAGAGCTGGAAAACATTTTCTGTCAGTGTATTTTCTATTAATGAGGCAATAGGAATGATCCTTGAGGAGATTGTGGTGTCTCTGCCTTTAAAAGTCCTGTGAAAAAGCAATTACCTACCTAGACTTGCCTTGTGTCAAGAGATCCTACAAACCTTTCTGTTTACAAAGAAGGAGTTATCTAGGTATATGTATATATTAGTATATTTGTTTTAGGGATAGCACAAAATGTAAATATAAACCACGTCAGTAAACGAGCAGTGAAGTGTTTCCTACCCCCTAGACCATTTAATTATTTTCACAAAATTATCAGGTCTGCTGGGGAGGACACAGGATGCTCCAGCAGTTTAAGGC
Source organism: Cettia cetti (assembly GCA_013401135.1). Lineage (NCBI taxonomy): Eukaryota > Metazoa > Chordata > Aves > Passeriformes > Sylviidae > Cettia > Cettia cetti. The sequence goes on along the minus strand of VZUI01098329.1, from coordinate 39,255 downwards.
AGGATACGTATGTGAGCAGACAAGGTGTGCTTTTAAAAAGCAGCTCCAATTCCTTATGCAGAGCGACGCTTTCTTCCCCACGCCCCGCCTGTCTTCCCCTTGTTCCCAAGCCATCTCCTGCTGATGTTTGTGTTTCTTCTTTCTCTGGGGCTCTGTGTCTCCTGCCTGCAGGTGCCACGTCTCTGGAAGGCACCATGCAGCTGGATCCGGGCCGGCCGGGCGGCTGGCGGATCCCGTTCAGCCCGCGGGCGGGCGGCTGCGGGGCCGCCATGCGCGCCATGTGCATCGGGCTGCGCTTCTACCGCCCCGCGCAGCTGGACACGCTGCTCCGAGTCAGCGTGGAGAGCGGCCGCATGACCCACCACCACCCCACCGGCTACCTGGGGGCCCTGGCCTCCGCCCTCTTCACGGCTTACGCCGTCAACAGCGTGCCCCCCGTGGCCTGGGGGAAGGGGCTGATGCAGGTGCTGCCACGGGCCAAAGCCTACGTGCAGGAGTCCGACTTCTTCGTGAAGGAGAACATGGAGCAATGGTGAGCTGCGCTCCCTGCACCGCCGTTTCTTAAAGTCCCCGGAGGACAGGGCGAGCTCTGCTCGTACCTAAGTTTCCGTAATCACGTTATGGTAAACTCCCAGGGCAGCACACACCTGCCACAGGATCAAATCAATTCAGAATACCTTAAAAAAACCCTGCAGGTTGTGTTTTGGGTCATGTAGTTGTGACCATTTTTTGGATCCAGTATGAAGTAGGTAGACTTGTCATCTCACGCAACTGTGATCTTATGGCAAGCAGAGCTGGGAAACAGCATCAAGCTTAGGGCTGAGCTCAGTTTGAAAGTTATAACCAAATCTGCATATTCACTGCACCTCTGTGTGCAGAGGCACACAGAGGTAGAGCTGCTCTGAATTTGGGAGGATGACTCAGTTCTCACTCTGAGCCTTTGAATCCTGCAGGTGTTGGGCTGCCTTCTCTCACATGGCTGGAGGGAGGGGAAATCTAACTCACTGAAACACGTCCTCGTGCCTCTTACTGTAAATCATGTCCCTAGTTTTGACAAATGGGGGCCGCCCACCATTTTGCTGAGCCCTTGCGCCGGGCTCTTGACGTGGCGCGTTTTCCACTGGCACCCGCGTGGCGCTCGGCCACCCTGGGACAACTTCGAGCCGCTCCATCCCGTCCTGTTTGGCAGGTCTTACTTCGAAGAGCAGTGGAAGAAATACCTGGTGGAGAGAGGCATCTCTGATGGCGTCTCGTCGCCCAGGTTCCCGCCCAAGTACGGCGTGGAGGAGAGAGACTCGTTCTACACCTCCCTCAGCTACAGCGGCTGGGGCGGCAGCAGCGGGCACGACGCGCCCATGATCGCCTACGACGCCCTGCTGGGCGCGGGGGACTCCTGGACGGAGCTGGCTCACCGCGCCTTCTTCCACGGCGGCGACAGCGACTCCACGGCTGCCATCGCCGCCAGCTGGTGGGGCGTCATCTACGGCTTCCAGGGGGTTCCCCCCTCCCTCTATGCCCACCTGGAGTACAAGGACCGCCTGGAGAGGGTAGCCAGGGCCTTGTACAGCATCGTCTAGGCAGGAGATGGCAGGGCACCCCACAGGGACGCTTACCCAGTGGCTGTCCTGTGCTCTCTCGCTTGGTTTGCAAACCCGCCCAGATTAAATCTCGTGAATGTAAGCCAGAGCCAGAACTGCCTTTTCTCTGTGTGTTGGCCTCGTGGGGAGGCCACGTCGGCGCTAGCGTGGGGCTGGTGGTTTGATGGGAACACACAATGGTCCCCCGAGACATCCCTCCTGCGCTGCAGGGTGGCTGCACGTCGTCTGGTCCTCAAGAGGAGCAGGAGCACCCACTGCAGCCCTGCTGGTCACGCTGCAGCAGCAGGACAGGCAGCAAACCCCACTCAGCCTGCCCCAAACCAGCATCCTGCCCCTACGAGGGGAGCAGGGGCCACAAGCAGCCCATTATGTCTGGGGACAACAGAGCTTTCTTATAAAATTATTTTAGCAGAGGATATTTTTTGTTTCAAATGAATGTGGAAAAAAAACCCCAAACCCGACCTTAAAGCTGTGTGATCAGCTCATTTTACCCAGTTCCACACCACTTCTGCAATACAGGTAGGAATGCATCATGCTACTTCCCTATTTCAAGTGAATGTGGGAATTCAAGACTCCTGACCAAATCCTTACTTAAAGCAAAAGCAGGTAATGAGAATTAACAGGTTGCATTTTACATCTGGTTCTGTAGTGAACTATATTCTGCTTTCATCAAGGTTACTAAAGGTAATTTGTTTAACATTTGCTATGCATAATTCTATTAAAATAAGGTTTTTCTTCAAATCCAGACTATGACACAGCAAAGTACTTTTACTGTTTTCAGAACAATTTCATAACCAATGTATCCCATTCAATAAAAAGACCTGACAGGCCTCTGTTAAATGTTATATTCTGTTATGGCATAGGTTGAGGGATGAATGGGATATGAAATCAGAGGTGCCAGGTGTTTGCAAGCTCCAGCTACAAGAGAGAGAGGAGATGTGCTACCAATGGTAGGGAGAGAAGTTATTGCATCAAGGAGTAGGGGCAGAGGGAGAGGGTTACCAAGAGGAGGGCCTCAGCACACCTTTATGCTGTGAGTGCGCATAAAGGCATAAAAAAAGCCCAGACCTGACAAAAACCAGCAGCAATAGGATTCACAATTTCAACACAGTTTACTACAGCTGTTGGGTGTGTTGTATAAAACATGTTTTAGTGCAACATAGTACAAAGTTTTTGTTGGGTTTTTTTCCACTTTTTTCTTTTTTTAAAAATCCCAAACATTTTTCCACATCATGCATGGACAGGGTCTCTCTCTTTCTTCTTGAGTTCGTTACAGAAAGTTACCGCAGAGAGAGTGGTTTGAAAAGCTTTGTGTTAAAACTTTTAACAGGAAGAGTCTGCCTTATAAAAACTGAGAGAAGTTTGAGACTGGGCAACACACTGCCAGAGCAATGGAGAAATGTCACCAGCAAGGTACATTCAGGGACCACCGTGGGAGCCACTTCCCAGGAAAGCCTGGGCTCTGTGCAGGAAGCACAGGGCTGGAAAGAGACCCCATCCACCCAGTGGGGCAGGGCCATGGGGCAGGCCTCCAGGAGAACCCTGCTCTGGGACAGACAGGTTGGCAAGGAGGAGCGTGGCTCAGGTGCAGAGCAGAGCTCTCCCAGGAAAGAACGGCTCCCGCTGACTTCATTTTCTCTTCTTCCTTAAAGCTGAAGTGAGTCGTGGTTCCTGCCCGGGAGCAGCACGTACAGGAGACAGTACAGTTAGGAAACAATACCCACTGGCTGAAGCTGCAGCTGTTTGCACCTCAGTTCTTCACTTCCATTCACTTCTCATCCCACTCCTCTCTTAGCAGACGCCTTAGCCAGAAAGGGAAGACAAGTGTGCGGGTGTGGGATACATACAGATATATAGGAGTGTGACTTTATGCATATGCTGGGGCCAGTAAGCAGTTACATCTCGAGGAGGCAGACTTCACAGAGGGACGAGTGAAACTGGGGCTTCCCAGCAGAAGAAGACACCAGTGCTGTTCTGGTGGAGGTGCAGAGGTGGCCAACTTCAAACACCTTAGCGCAGGACAATCTGCAGCCACGTGGGTCCTCTCCCAGACAGGAGCAAGGCTTCGCGGTGCAGATCTCCTACCTGAAGCTTCACCACCTCTGGAACATCAAGGCATCAGGGTCTAATTGACTTAGTGCTACAGAGCATCTGCTGAGGTCCCCTCTGCTCCCAAAGAGCAGTCCGACCCTCCGGAGAGGACAACGGCTGTGGGTATGGCACCTCTCACACGTGGGGCAGGGGGGCCCTCGCGGCTGCACCCGCCCGCCCCCGGTTGGCTTCAGCCACGCTGCAAAAAAGAAATGGCCGGATTTGCCAGGAAGACATCAAGGAAGACAACAAAAGGCCCTTTTTGGCAAACATTTTCTTCCGCCAGACGTAACGCTTACGGGGGAGGAGGCGGTTCCTCCACAGGACAGGGCGGGGGTTCTTGGCATTAGGGGTGCAGGAGGTCAGGTGCCCCACGTGGCCAGAGCCCTGGTTTGGTTCACGAGAGCCATATCTTTCACAGAAAGAACAGCATTTCCTGCCACAGCGACTCTTACAAGAGCAGGTGACTTCACCAGGAGGGGGACCTTACGGAGAAAAGGATTCTCTCCCTAAAGTCTCAGAAACAAATGGCATATGCACATACACGCGGGGGGAAAATTTCTCTTGGCCAAGAGAACAGGGAAGTCCCCAAGGTGCTGATGTGCTGCAGCCCCCTTGCTTTGTCCAGGCTCACACTGGGAAGTAGTGCAGCCACAGGAAAACTCGTGACACAGGGTGGTTAACTGCACGTCCTCACTACGTGGCTTGTTTGCTACTGGGCTCCTTGGCTGAACCATCCAGGGACTGTGAACCTGACCCGTGGAGCTTCTCCTTTCCCTCCTTCCTAGAGTCATTACTTTGGTCATGTTGAAGCCTTCAGAGACTGGATTAAGCCTCCCATTCCCAAATGACTGGGGCACAGAGGAGATCTGCCTCATCAGAGATGGCAGCATGGACACCAGGGAGGAGCATGAGTTTAGTGAGACAATACAAGGACCCTCTTTACTACAACATAGTCAGGGCTTTCAGGTGTCCTTCCTTTCCCCCCTTCAGTTCCTTGAGACAAACTAAACTGATTTTGTTCTGACCACAAGCACGCTCAATATCAGTCTCTCCAAGACCTGAGAACACTCCCAAAAGGTGAACTGCTCCCTCCTGAGAAAACAAGTAAGATGGAGACAAGAAGATGCCAAGGCTACAGCCAGTCTTTGAAACGGACCTCTTGATAGACAGCCCAGTTAACCCCTCTGGAGACAGACTTGGCTTTGTCTGCTTTGGAAGAGGGAGGAGCTAGCTCAGTGCACCTTGGAAAAAGACCTTCTTCACTGTGGCACTGAATCCGAGAAGGAAAAACAGTCTGTTTTGGAAAACATATACTTTTTCTTCCAAAGAGATCATCCCAGGACCAAATACCCCCTGGGAACTCCACACTGTGTGGAAGGCAGGGAAAGTCTACAGTTCTTTTAATGACCAAAAAAGAAATGATAAAAAAGTAACAGCCCAAAAGACAGCAACTGATGTGAATCAAGTTAGTCCGAGAGGAACATCCGCTATGTACAGCAAGTGCCTCTGTCCATTGGGGTGAGGGGGTATGTTCCCACAGGTGCTGGAAGAAGCCTTGGACCTTCCTGCTCCTGCTGGCTGGGCAGAGCTCAGCCACGGTGTCGGAGCACAGACACTGAAACAAACGAAACAAGAACAACAAACCCCACTGTGCTCCTCAGGGTTCCCGGTGTATCTCTGCTTCTCTCCCTCTGTGCGCCCCTATGGGTGTCTCTGCCTCCTTAGTCTATGGTTCCCGGGTGGATGCTGAGGACTGGTGGCTCTAGGCAAGTGGGAGAGTAGTTGAGGTGAGGTTCTTTGATCCACAGCAAGGGAACCCCATTCTTGCCCTCTGAGTTCTTGCTGGAGTTTCGGCTCTTGAACCGCACCAGGAGGATGGTGATGATCAAGATGCCAAAGATGGGGAAGGGGTAGAAGAACACAAAGTAGAAGAGGGCGTCATTGGAGCAGATGACAGACTGCAGCGTGGAGCCTGCAAAGAGACACAGGTGGTCACAATTCACAGTTTCTCTGTAATCAGAGCATGCAAACTTCCTCCAAAACATAGAAAGCCAGATGCTCATTATTCTATGTCAAAACAGGAGGTGGGGCTCTGGGAAAAATAACAGTGTTAGAAGAGAAGAAAGTTGCAACAGGGCATGTTTCAGCTTTATCCCTCCAATAGTTTAATGAGTGATAGAGTCCTCCCTACTGGAGATTTTACAGTATCTTATAAAGCAGGGAGCCTTGCAAAGCTTGTATTCTCTCAATGGTGCTACACAAAAGCAGCAGCATCTCAGGATCTCCATCTCCCTTAAGGACCCACAAAAAGGGCCCTCATGATCTCAGTTACCTCTCGGGCCTCTAAACCATGCAACAACTTGAAGAGCTGATGTGAGGAGACCTGTGTACCACAGCCTATGCTCTTGTGCAGAGCTAATCCAACTTCTCCCAAAGGGAAGGGTTAAATCCCAATGAGTGGCAAGGTCTGTCCCCATTTACACCAGGTGGTAAATGCTGTGGGTGCAGCCCCAGTACAGAGCTAAGTGCAGTGTGGATACTCAAGGCAGAGCAAGAGCTGGCAAGAACCACTGAGCCGACTGGAAAAGCACCAGTGCCACGGACTTGCCCCAGTCCCACTCACTCCTTGGTCTTCTCATCTTGGTTGAACCAAAGACGCAGGGGACGCCAGGGCCACCTGCAGGTGGTCACCTCTTCTCACCTGCATCCTGCACGTGCACAGCGACCATCCCCGACTCCTCCTGGGCCAGCCGGTACCAGAGGCCGCTGGGATCCACCAGCCACTCCTCCACTCGGCACGAGTAGTTGCCCGTGTCGGCACCGCCGGCCTGCAGCACCGTCAGCCGGAAGAGCACCGCCGAGAGCCTCTGGAAGCGCAGGCGGCCCTCCCAACGACCGGCCTCGGGGCTGAAGATGGCATCAGGGCCCACGCTCAGCACCGCTTCCCTCTCTTCCTCCTCCTCCTCCTCCTCCCCCTCCGCGTGGTCACCCGCCTCCTTGGCCCGCAGGCTGTACCACGTCACCGCAAAGTGCGACTCTGGGCTGGAGCGGGACAGGATGCTGCAGTCCAGCGGGAAGGACTCCTTCTCCTGCACTGTCAGGTTCCCGGTGGCTGTGTCCACCTGCAAGGTGGGATCTGAGATGACAGAAAAATCAAGAGGTGAGCACTGAGCTATCATCAAAACCATCCCATCTGAAGGCAAACTGTCTGAGCTATCATCAAAACCATCCCATCTGAAGGCAAACTGTCATGACTCTGGTGCTGGGCACGATCCAAGCAAAACCCAAAGCTTGATGCAGCCTGCCAAGACTCACGGGTTCTTCTGAGGCCAACCCTGCAGGCACAGCATCCTCACCTCACCACACACCATCTGGCATAGGGTCGAACAGGAGCTGGCTCCAAGCACCATCCTACCCCTACCCACCCTCACCCCAACTAAGGGATGAGAGGGGGAAGCTGCTGCAGCTCATCCAGACAGGCTACGTGTCAGGATACCAAGGTTTGGTGCAAGCACTGAGAAGCAACGTGCTATTCCTCCCCAGCTACAGCTGCACAGAACATTGCACTCCCTGCTTTTTGTTTCTTTCAGAGTGCTCAACGGACTTGAAAATCCCTACGACAGAAGAGAAGACAACCTTTTCCAGCAGCTTGGAAAGCCATCTAGAGTAAGAGGTTCCTCCATGGAGATGGTCTCAACACTGATGCAGCAAGGATGCTCCAAAAGTCTTCCTCTCTTTTTTTCCCCTCTAGTGCTTGCTGCAAGGCTAAAGAGATGTTTTTACCTGAATCCACGATGAGTTGATTAAAGGCTGACTTCAAGAGCAATTGACATTTGGTTTAGTCATTTTGCCAGGGAGCACATACTCCAGGGATCACAATCAGTCTGGATCTAAGCTTTCATTTAAAGATTAAAAAGCCCTTTCCAAAGTGGGAGCTGAGCAGGAAGGGCAAGTCCATAGCTCAGTGAAGAGAGAGGCACTTTCTCCAGTGAGGAGAGCTGGGCAAGCCCTCCCTTGTGCAGACCCTGGGTGTCCCTGCAGGAGGGGGCTGCTGTCCCTCAGCTCTCATCAGCCGCAGGGCTGCTGTGCCCAGTGGGCTTCTCATGACAGCACCTGCCCAATACTTTTTAAATGGTCCTGTGAGGAAAACCTTCAGTAAGGCCAGAGCTCCTCAGGCCATAAGCAATATGAGTATTTGCAGTTCACATGTTCCCAAAGAAGACTCCTGAGCAGAAAGTCATGAAATTTTGGGGACTACTGAGGTAAAAAGGAGGAAGGGAAGGAAATGGCTACTCAAAACTAACACAAAGCCTCCCTCACCTTTAGCAGGTTAAGCAGAAAGAGGAGAACTGATGTCTGAAGTTGCTGAGAGGTTTTTCCCCCCTCCTTTGCTGATGATTATAGCCCTGACGGATGAGGCTGGAGATCCTCACTAATGAGATATGAATCACAAGCACGATTAGTCATTTTGTTAAGTACTGACTGCTATGAAACAAAAACAAACAACAACAAAGTACTTTTAGGGGGAAAAAAAATCTTCAATTAGCACACTCCCAATTCCTCTCTTCTACCCACTCCACATTCTTCTGCAATTCAAGAGGAGCCTCAGAGTTTTTTTCCTGCTGTTGATTATCCCCTCCATCAGGGATTGCAATTATCAGCAGGCAGAGGGACTGTCTGGGGGGGTGTCTCTGCTCAAGCCACGTTGGGACAGCAAAACTTCCCAAGCAAAGAAGTGGCAGATAAGAGCTCTGCTGTCCACTGAGAACAGTCCTCCTCCACAGTACAAATCTCTGCTAGGAATGACCACTAAAATCTTTCCAGAACCTCATGCTTTTGCCAACTCTGCTGCACAGTTACGAGGCTGTCATCTTGCTGGAATGGGCAGGCATGAAGCACTGCAGATCATGCAGAGAGTGGCTGCTTTAGAAGCTGGAAAGTACTCAGTGAAGGACTGTACTGTTATTTGTCCTTCAGCCTTTAGGACAAACATTTAATCTTGAAGTCATATGCCTCAAGAACTAGGGAATCTGTATTTTCCAAGGTAAACTGCCTTTGCATCCTATCTGTTGTTAAAACAGGCAAAACTTAGCAGAGTACTCTGGGAATCTGCTTTTGAGGGTTTAGGAGTGTCTCGGGTTATTCTAAACCAAGACAAGGAGTCCATCAGTGCTGGTCAGTGTTAAGAACCACCTTTTGGGAGCACAGGAGCAGGCAACTCCACTGTGTCCTAAGTTAAGCAACACTGGCTGAACAGCAACTCCTTGTGGAGCTCAAGAGGAAAAAGAAATTGTATCATCTCTGGAAGTGAGGCTCTGCAGGAAGATTACAGAGCTGTAGCTCACGTATGCAGGGAGAAGACACAAATGTCAAAGCTCAATCAGAGCTGAAATTGGTCAGTGTTGTGCCAGCACTTTTTTAAGGCTGTTAATAGCAAGAAGATGTCTGAAGAAAATGTTGAACTGATACCTGTTGAAGACAGTTACCTATTTAATAGGGATGAAGAAAAAGCAGAGGCAATCAATGTTTTTTTTGCCTCGGTCTTTAATAATACTGATAAACCCTGGGCTGCCCAGTCCCACAAGTCAAAGGACCACGAGTGCAGGAACTTTTCCATCTGCAGACTCTGAAATTGTGAGGGATCAGCTGTATCAGCCGAGTGTCCACTAGTCCATGGGGCCTGATGGGATTTATCAGTTACAGCAGGACCCCCCCTGAACATGATCCAAGGGCCCTGGGAGTCCAGGGAAGTGCTTTTTGGCTGGAAGCTGGCCAGTATATATTCCAATTTACAAGAAGGACATGAGAGAAGACCCAGGAAACTGCAGAACTGTTAGTCTACCCTTAGTTCCTGGAAAAATTATGGAAAAGATTATCCTGGATACTACTGAAAGGCATTCAAAGAACCACACAGTCATCAGACACAGCCAACATGGCTTCACAAAGGGGAAGTCTGGTTAAATAATTTAATATCCTTGTGCCACCTGCTCTGTTGGTGGATGAAGGGAAGGCAGTGGATGAAGTTTTTCAGTTTCAGTAAGGCTTTTCATATTGTCCCTCACAGCATCCTTTCAGCTGTGGGGAGGTTTCATGGTGCACTGAGTCAAGAACTGGCTGAAGGGCAGTGTTCCAAGGCATACAGTGAATGGGGCTACTTGTGGCTGGTAACTGGTCACCAGTGGTGTTCCTCAGGGTTCAGTTTTAGGGCCAGTGATATTCAATTTATCAAAGATCTGGATACAGGAGTTGAATGCACCATTTGCAAATTTGCTGACAATATCAAACTGGGAGGTGATGCTGACTCTCTTGAGGGACAAGAGGCCTTACAAAGCAATCTAGATAGACTGGATAGATCTAGATAGATCTAGAAGCTCTGGATTTTAATTAATGGAACGGAATTTAACAAGTTGAAACGCCTGGATTTTACACCAAGTAACATCACACACAAGTAGATGGGAGAGGAGTAGCTGGAGAGCAGCCCTGCAGAAAGGGCTCTGGGGGTGCTGGTTGACAGCAAGCTCAGTAAGACTCAGCAGTGTGCCTCCATTGCCCTCTTCTCAGGAAAGGACCTTGCCTGTGGGGCACACCCCTGGGAAGCACAGGTAGCTTCTTCCATCCTATTCTCAATCAAAATGTGAGTACAATCAGGAGCCTACCGTATTTAACCTGCCAAAAGTGCTGAAAAAACCCAAGTACATGCAGTGACAAAATGCCAAGCCCATCTAGTTGCATTTGCAGAACTTGCTCTATGCTCTTTCCAGAAAAGCAAGAGAGCAATCAAGAACACACGGAAAAAGGAATCAGGATGGTCTGTCCTGTGCCTGGACACAGCGCTGCTGACAGACAGACGGTGACTGGCGTTTGCCCAAGAGGGCACAAGAGGCACCAGATCCCGCTCACCTGGCTGCTTGACCGCGAGCGTGATGAGCCCGGAGAGGTCCTCTGCCCGCCGGTACCAGCGGTCGCCGGGGTCCAGCAGCCACTCCTCCACGCGGCAGCCGTAGGCCCCGCTGTCCCGCACGGTGGCGTTCTGGATGGAGAGCAGGAAGAGCCCCGGGGCCGGGCTCTCCAGGTGCAGCCGGCTCCGCAGCTCGCCCAGCGCCGCCGGGTCCCCGTAGTGCAGCGTGCCCTGCCGGCTCAGCCAGGCCACCGCCTCCTTCCCGGCGCCGCCCGGCCGCCACACGGACCACTCCACCGACAGCTGCGATGAGGGGCTGGTCCGGTTGCTCACCAGGCACTCCAGGGTCACCCACTCGTTCTCCAGCACCGTGATGTTTTTGTGGGTCTGGCTGACCTGCAGGCGGTTATCTGTGGGAAAAGCCCGTTAGAAATGCAACGTGAGCAAGGGCTGCAAGGCTGCTTTGTCGCCCCGCAAGCCTTTCCTGCACGGCCACAACCCTGGGGTGCGATGAAAGAAGGAGGAAGGAGAGGAAAAAATGATGGAGAAAGGAAAGGACAAAAAAAAATAGAGGAGGAGAAGAAAATAAGGGTCTTCTAAAAATCTCAGGCTAGCCACCAACAATCACCCGTTCAATGCAGGGAGTTGGAAACCCAGAACCTCCCAGCAGGACCTGGGAGGGCCTAAGTGCACAGAGACCTAATGAAGGGAGATCACACCTCACTCTTTTCTTCTTCTCCTCCTAGGACGAGGCATTAGCCTGATCACACCCCAATCAGTAAGGCCCCACTCACACCCCAACCAGTAAGGCCCCCTGTTGTGGAAAAAGGAAAAAACCAGCACGGTGGAGAACAGCCAGCTGATTGTAGGGAACCCCCACTGCAAAACAAGAAGTGGCATAAGGGCAAAGTCACACGCAGTGTTTTGCTGCCTCGGGAATGTCCCTGGTTTTTGCTCCACAACTTCATTGATACAGAGGAGGGTGACTGGAGTCAGCTCTTTTACGCAAAATGACGTGTCAAACTCTCCTAAATCCCTCACAATTCTTTCCAGGGCCAGTCTGGACTTCCCTGGTACCGCTGCTGCAGCAAGCAAGAAGCACTGTACTTCCCAGAGAAGAGGTGGGGGCAAAGGAGGGGGCAGTCACCGCTCCCCCGTCCCTGACCACCCCTCAGCCATCTGAAGACTTTGCAGACAGAAATGAGGAGCTGGCACTGGCAGCAAGCCATGGCCTGCTGTGCCTCCTGCAGTGTGTAAGCAGGCAAAGCTGCACTGAGGACCACATCCAATATCCCTCTTGCACCCTTGTACACAGAGCTTGTGTCTAGCCAGCCAAATCCAGACAGAGAATATGCATGAAGCACCCTACTTCAGCCTTGATATCCAACTGTATCCATCCTGCCTGAGGGATTTTATCTTCCAGATACAGGCAGCTGGAGCAAGCAAGGACAAGGCAGGCTTCCTCATAAAGTACCAATGCTCTGGACAGTACTTGACTCCCTCCCTCTTCCCTTTGCCCTTTGTCCCAGCTATATTTAGCTCCTCCATCAGCTCACCTTTATCAGTGTTATCCACTGCCACAGAAACCACCCACAGAACAGATTTCTCCTTTCCTGGCAGCCAGCTCCCCACTTTATGAAACGTTATTCCCATCTCACGTGCAAAGGGAAAAGAGATAAGGCTCCCTGGGCCTGCCAGGATGTAGGCACAGAGTAAAATAAACTCTGTGCAAGACATAAAAATGCTCTCCCAGACAGGCACACAGGAGTTCTCTCTTAGTAAGTCACTAGTTGATACTCTTGCCACATGATCTCTCAAGGATAATGAAACCTGGCTAGATGCAGTGGCCCTACAGAGTGGTGGGATGAACAACCTTCACGTGGGGACACTGAAAGGCACACAAGCTCAGCCTAGAGGGACAAGAGTCACACCAAAGGAGTGAAAACCCTCCTTCCACGCAGGGACGTGCAGGCACGAGGACGCAAGCAAGGACGGGGTGGCAATCTCAGAGGCCGTGCACAGGAGCCAATGCCGAGAGGAGCCCACCTGGCTGCTTGACGGTGACCTCAGTGCGCCCCGACACCTCCTCTGCCAGCTTGTACCAGGCGTGGTTGGGGCTGAGCAGCCACTCCTCCACGTGGCAGTAGTAGCTGCCGCTGTCCCGCACCTCCGCCCGCTGCACCGTCAGGCTGAAGAGGCCGCCCGAGGCCGAGCGCTCGAACTGCAGCCGGCCCCGCAGCCCCTCCTCCTCCGCGTAGGTGCCGTACTCGAAGGCGGAGCTGTGCGTGGTCTTCAGGATGAGCTTCCCATCGGCGTCCGAGGGCTTGTGCACGTACCACAGCACGGCAAAGTGCGAGTCGGGGCTGGTCTGGGATTTCACCGAGCAGTTCAGGGGGATGGGCCGGTTCTCCACCAGAGTGATGCTCCGCTTCGACTTGCTCACCTGCAGCTTGGTCACTGTGAGGGGGGAATGGAGAAGGATGAAGAGAGGTGGGACATTAACACAGGAAAGAAACTCACCGGATTCGGGGTGGACCGGAGAGTCTCCTCTTGCTTGGGTTCCATTTGCCCTTTAAGACATTTAGATATTATACCAAATCTTGCCTTTCAACCCCCATCTACTCCTGGATCCTCCCACTGTGTCCCTCAGGAAGAGAGGCTGCTTTTTCACAGTCTGACCTTTAAAAGACTCTTTTTAATTCACAGTGGTCTAAGGCACTGGACTTAGTAAGACGACTACACCCAAACTCAGTGGTTTTTCTCATGGTGAAATCATATCACTTGCACCTCAGGGCAATGAGCTGTTGACTGGTTCCAGGAAAACCACTTCTGAGAAAGTGAATTAAATGAGACCCCACTGCTGTCACATGCCAGCCACCTCAGTGAGATGTATCCCACAGACACGCAATAGCTAGGGGAGGAAGTGCAGGCACAACTGGAAAAGGAGAAAGAGCACCAGACTGGAAGGGATCAGCAGCTCTGCTCCCACAGCCAGGAGATCTGGCTCTAAGTCCAGCACAAACTGCACAGCCTAGGACAAGCCACAGGCCCATCAGCTCTCTTGGCTTCCCAAGCACAAGTGCAGTTCCCATGCCGTAGCTAAGCAGTCCCACGGCATTGAGGATGATACAGCAGAACCATTAGCTCTAGGAGAGACACAGAGATTCCCGATTCCTCTCTCCCTGTACAAGCACAAGACAGAGCCTCCGCTGCAGTGTGTGCTGTCACCCCAGCCCTGAGCCAGGGCATTCCTGTCGGCAGGGGAGGACACGAGGCGCCCTCCTGTGACACTTGTGCTCGGTGTGCCCTGGAGCCGGCGGGGACAGAGACAGCTCCCACCCAGCCGGACACACCGCTCCTCCCAGCAGCTCTGCCTCCATGGCCCTCCCCTCCCTCCCCTCTCCTCACACAGCTGCTCCCCTCTGAAAGGGGGAATGCTGCCTTGCTGCTGACAAGCTGCAAATCCCTTAAACAAAACTTGAAGAGCGCACGGGTACAAGTGGCACGACAAAAGTGTGGCACCAGAGGCACGAACAGCTGAAGGCTGCCAGGGGACCCGTGCCCATCCACACCCTGGAAACACATCCCACACATCCTGTGTTTGTGAGGAAGCAATGTTGTCTTCTCTCTCTCACCAAGGCACGGGCTCCTTGCTCTGCATCACGATTTCCTTCCAGCTTCCCTTGGGCACCAGGGCCTCGGATGCCTGTCGGCACAAGTGATGAGTGACGGTGCCCAGGGAGAGGATGGGCACAAACAACTTCAAATAGAAGGAACTCCCACCACAGCAATGCTTTCTGCACTATCACATCTGAGATAGGCATCCTTGTATCACAGCATCAGACGTTCCCCTGGAGCCTGGATTGCCCGTGGCTTTAATCAGTATGCTAATAAAGACTCCATGGCTGTGGTATGGCATGCAGGCACTGGAGGAAGGAAAGGAGGGAAACTGTCCTTGTTTTTCCTCCCTAGGGACTTCAACCTAATGGAAAGAGTCAGCATCACTCCCTTGTACTTCTGCCATACCCCAGACACATTCCTTCCCCTTTGTTTTACTTCAGGACAACAGTCTTAGCCACCACACCCACCCTCATCCCACCTTTTTGGCTCACCATTGGTTAAGAACGGTTATTTCGAGAATTAATCAATCTTCCAAGTCCCCAGGAGATGAACCAATAAAGGAGAAGGTGGTTCTCAGCAGTTTCCTTTCTCCCCCAGCCCCCTTTCCAAACAGTTTATTTTTAATTGGTACTGGATTATTTTCTGCAACCGTTACTACGGAAACCTTTGTTACTATAGCAACTGTGTATGTTAAGTCAGTAGCCCTATATCTATTAAAATGCAGTATATACACACTCTGCGTGTGGTGGGTTGCTCAATATCAACACACACACAGAGACAAAGCCAGGGTACACACAGACCAGAGCTGCTGAGAAGCAAGCATCCCTCTCAGTGCTCTTTCCACATTCTTCCCACTATGCTGCACCTCCAGGAGATGAAAATGAGGATGGCTGACACGGAGTAATTTTATTCTTAGTGTTTGGGGCAACAGCCCTGCACCTTGTGCATGTCAGGTCTATTCCACTGAAGCAGTGAGGGCTTGTTCCCAGACCGTAATCACAGTAATTGTCACTGTGTACAAACAGCATGGACCCCTGAGGTCATCCAAGGACTCTTAGATGGCCTCTCAGCAGCTTTCCCTGCTGCCATGCAACCTTTGGGAAGAAATCTTTTTGAGAGTAATGGGGACGCAATCTTATTGACTCCGGCACAAATGAGATCTTAAATTTTACACACATGCTCCCCATCCTTCCAAGCCATCCTTGGCAGCCACTGCATCCAGCAGTCAGGAATTTGCCCACATTTGTGCTGAGTCCCCAAGATATTGATGAGGTAGCGCTTCTACAGCTGCTACCAGTTGGAGCAGCAAGCGCTGGCAGGGAATCACAGGTCTTCCCTTTGCCAGACTGCAATCTTGCAGAGGTTCATAACACTGCACAAAGTTTCCTCTAGATTAGAGGTATCAGTGATTTGTAATGACATCCCTGCCAATGCACTTTTCATCAAACATGAATTATTTTCCTAGGGGAGGCACACCACAGAAGATGCAAGTGCAGGTTCTGTTTCCCTCCCACAAAATTAGAGAGGACGTTCTCAGTCTTTTCCAATTCTGTGAACACCAAATGCTTTCACATCCTGGTGCTGGTTTCTGCATAGTATTCATTACCTTTTGCAGATCCTATAGTAAAGGTTCAAGCCTTTTATGGACCACAGGCTGATAACTGCTAAGTTGGAAATGCTGTGGCACACAGGTTACCTTGGGGCAGCTTCACCCTCAGGCTGGTTAGCTTGTCCATGCAGGGGAGAGATCCTGGTAAAGCTATGGGAAGCTTTGTGGAGTAACACACATTTCTGCTCTCCCATGGGACTGAACATCAGCCACTGTTCACAGACACACGAACAAATCCACAAAGTTAATTCTGTGTTTGGGAAAAATTATTTAAAAAGTGGAAAACAGGTAATATTGAAGCTGGTGGTCCAGGGTAATGGGAATGGTAAAATACGATGCCAGGGACTCCATCCATCTCGTCCCATTCTGGTGGTAAGCCTATTCCAGTGCAAACTGAATCTCTCTATGCCACGTGCAGCTTGCCAGGTCATGTTTAAAGATGCTGCCATGACATGGAAATGGTTGTAGCTGCTGGTGCAAGAGTGAGGTTGCAAGAAGACTAACACCCCAGGCACTGAGCCAGTGAAACCTCACCCTACTGACAAGGGGGAAACTCCCTTTCCTGGCTTGAGGATTTGCCTGGGCCAAGAGCCAGGAAAGGGCTTGGCCTTCAAATGCTGAGTTGATCTGGTGTGCCCCAGGGGCTGGGGTTTCAGGAAGGCAGGGCAGGGCTGCTCCAGCCCCGTGTCAGGCAGCAGAGGGGGTGGGCGCAGCGGTGAGAGCAGACACCGCATTTTCTGCTGCGCTGTCAAGAGGCTGATGTTCTCTTAACAGCCTCGAACATCTGCTCCGTGAGGGGAACAGGTGCCTGTGTCTAGGTGAAGTTATCATGCATATCATCTGCAAACCATAATCCTGTTGCCACAATGTCTCCTGGCTCCCTGGAGAGTGCCAGTAAAGAGGATATTGTACCTTAATGTACTGTAATTGGCCCTACATACGCTATTAAGGCTTTCAATTTACACTGGCAACAAGTCATGGTTAGAACCCTCTTAGTTTTTTTAATCATTATCTCAAGATGCCTGTGGCAGCTTCTGGTCCTCAAAGCTTGCACCTCTGGCTGGGAGCTCGGGTCAGACACACCTTACAACCACAGCAGGCTATGACACAGCCTGGTATGTCATAGGGGTTTTCTCCACACCATCAAGCAGGCAATCAGTCTCCTCAAGCTGTGCATGTGGTAAGCACAGTTATACAAATATTTGGGGGAAGGGAGAGCAGTCATCAGAGGAGGAGGACAGTGATGTGATTCATGGTTTTTCTGCTGACTTGCTGCCTCTTGGCTCCCTCCCCTCTGTTTCCTAATCATCAAGCTGGGGTTACAACACTTACCTTTGGCAAAGCACTTTGCAACCCATACCTAAAAGTGCTGTGATAAGAAGATGTTCCATCTCAAACACCTCAGATCATTTTGCCTTGCAGGCAGCAAGAAAACGCAACAGCAGGAGTTCACTTCCCACCTGGGAGCCACTATTACCAAGTCCTGGGAATGGCAATGTTTAATTGCAGCTGAAGACACCGTTCCCCCAAAACGGCCCCACACAAAACCCCAGCAGCAAAGGAGGAAAGGGGGCATCCTCTGGGGAAGGAGCCAGCTCCACATGAACCAGCAGCTGTGGCACAGAAGGGTGGGCAGGAGGATGGCCACCACCATCCCAGAGAGTCCCCAGAAAGCCCTGTCACCACAGCAGGGAGGCGGCGTCCCACTTTGGAGGCTGCTGCTCGCTGGGGAGAGCTCCTCCAGAGAACACTTTTGCTTCCAAAGAACTGATGAAATGTTGCAAAAAGTTTTCTGGGGGAATGTCCTACTTTTAAAAGCCTCCACCGAGATTTCACTGTGCTGAGGTGTGTGTGCAGGGGGAGCAGAAACGAGGCCAGCCCTACCTGAGCCCAGCCCTGGTTTAACACCATACAGTGGGTTTAGCAGGTCAATCAGGAGAGATTCTTTTCCAGCCCCACGGTGACTTCCTATAAGGAACCCTTCTCTCCCCAGCACGCTCAGCATACAGCTCTGAAGGGCACTGGCCAGGCCTTTGGCAAAAACTCAGCCACTCCCTCAGCCTGTGGTCACAACCCAGAGTTGCTTCATCATTTCCCTCACTAGGGCCTGAAAAGTACTCGGTGCCTGAATTCCACCCTGAGGATGTTTGCCTTGGATTCAAGAGACCAGTGTGCAGGTTGCTGCCACAGGCTTAGACATGTACTAACATTCAGACCTCTGCCAGCTCTTCTCACTTTCACAAAGCAGGGCTGGGGAGCCTCCTCCACCTCCCCAGACACTGCAAGGACTCCTGCCTTAATGACTGAACGGAGTCAAGCGAGTACACGCCGGCCTACTGATTCAGCATGGCCAGAGCTGGGTGACTCACGTTTATTAGGTTAGCTGAAAGCAAACCAACGTTCAAAAGGGAGAGATGTGCAAGCCCTTTTGGAGAGGAGGCATCAGAAGAAAGGCATTTGCAAAAGGGAAGAAAACGAGATGCTCCTAGGAGGACTGTGCTCATTAAGCTTAACCACAGCATAGAAATCACAGCAAAGTAAAGACAAAGGCTTCCAGCACCGGGGCAACCTCCCCAGAGAAGGCAGGAACATGGCAGCACAGCTCCCGACTACTAAAGCTATTCTCTTTTAACTGAACACAATTCCTCCTGAAACTGGATTAGTGAGGTTGCAAATTGCATTAGCCAACATGGGAGGCTGCTGTTGCAACAGGAGCAGCAGAAAGGGAAATAGCATTAGACTTTGCCTGCCATTATTACTGCCATTATTAACTTGTCACTTTACTGTAGTGTTCCTATAACAATGAATTATTGCCTGCAAACAGGCTGACATGATTGAATTACTGGGAGAGCAGCTCTGTGGGAAGGAAAGACAGCGTTAACCCTTTCCTGAGGAAGGCTCAGCTTCAGCCCCCTCCCATGTGGTCAGACAAAAGAGCTGAGGCTGTGACTCTGAACACCACCAAGTGACCTGCATTTCAACATATTCTGCAAGCTGCTGCGAAGTCCACAGCCCAGCAGGCAGCCCAGACACTCCCCAGCCTCTTGCTGCAGCAAGACCAGCTGGGTATTTGAGCATCTGAGCACATCCATGCTGACCATCACCCGTCCAACAGCCCTGCCCAGCACTCAGCCCCAGGCACAGGACTGAAGGACACTGTGCTACTGAAGCCTGGGGAGTGGAGTTTGATGCTCTCAAAATGGTGCCAGAGGGTGCTGTGGCAAAGCAGAACAGGCACCTCTCCTCAAACCCTACGGTGGATCCGCTTGCTCATCCGCACCCTCACCAGCTCCAGTCCCAAGAAGTTTGATCCTCCCAAAGTACCTACAAGTGTCCCGTGCCCTGCCTCTCCCCAAAAGCAGCACAGAGTGTACCAAACACTGGGGTCAAGCCCATTTCTGCATGTGAAGACTGCAGGCAGTGACAAGGACATCTGCTTGGCTGGGGAACAGCCTGGGATTAGCAGCCGTGCCGGAGCCTGTGGAGCAGCTAACAAACGAGCAGGTATAACCGAGCAGGGCCTTGGGCAGGAGTGCATGTGTGACCCAGGAAGGCTCTCTAAAGCCCAGAAGCCATACATCTGCCAGCACATACAGAAAAGGCAAGGATGGAAAAAGCTGGGAAGCTCACAGCCTCTCAGGTCCAGCTCAGGCTAAGGCAGAGACCACCAGCTGGGATGTGCCACTGGCCTGGAAAAAACAGTACTTTCCCCAAGAAACAGAAACCATGTCACTGTGAAGAACAGCAAGAAACAAATATACCCCAAAGCAAAATGCCTCACAAACCTAAAACCAGAAACTTTCCTGCAAAACCCTGAAATGCACATAAAAGTTTTGCACGAGAGAGAGTAGGGCAGGGAGGAATAAAAGATTCCCAGCATGAGTTGTGCCTGCTGTCAGAAAACAATATACGGCTCACTGATCACTTGTAAATTAAAATACGGAGATAGGATCACTGGAAGATAAATTCAGTACCAAGCTACAGCCACTGAGGGTAAAGAAAGAAAAAAAAAATAACATACCAAGATATTTAATCAACTCCTCATCAGAAAGAGTTCAAACAAAGGAGTGCTCCGTCAATTAGGGGAAAAAAAAAGTAGTTAAATGCACCCAAAGAGCAAGTTGTAACACACACAGCAGCAGCACACACCAACTCCTGGATTTCCTGAGACATTTTTTCCCTCACAAAAGAACTTGACAGTTTTGTGCAGTTGCATGCTCAGAACACCAAGCCCACCACCCGCTGTAGCGCACGGCTGACTTTCACACACGGCGTCTCTGACTTGGGCATTTTCAGCAGCTCCTGCTGAAAAACTGAGTGCTGGGTGGGCAGACAGAGAGGAGCTGCTCAGGGTGCCGTGAAATGTCATTTTCTTGCCATCTAGAGAGCAAGCTCTCCAGACAGACCTCAGGAAGGATCGGGAGATCTTTGGGATACTGCCCACACCAGCCCTGCCAGGTTTGGGTGCCGCTCTCCATGCAAAGAGCAGTCCCCTGAGAAGGACCCAGCTGAACCCATCCAAGCATTAGCTCACTCCACTCACATTTCACTGCTCCCTTCCACTGGGCTAGCTTTCTGCAGGGGGACTAAACTGAGCTGGTGCACAGCAGGACTTGTGCCAGCACAAGGAATGGGGCAGCACCATGCAGCCAGCAGCATGTATGGGGGATGAGGATCACCTCCTTCTGTGCAGCAAAGGGCCAGATCAGCTCCACCTGCAGGAGTTCACTTCCCACCTGGGAGCCACTATTACCAAGTGCTGGGAATGGCAGTGTTTAATTACAGCTGAAGATAATGTTTCCCCAAATCTGAATGCTCATGGACGACGCTGCTTTCATGACTAGTGAGTACAACTACTGCTGGAAGAACCAAGTGAAATGAGCCATCTGTCATTTCTTAAGGAATTGTATTCTTGCACTTCTTAAGGAATGAGGACATATTTCAGCATAACAGGCTACAGATCTATTATCATCTGCACTCCCCTCTTCTCTGTTAATTGGGACAAAGAAAACTATAGTAATTTTCTTTAGAAGCATCCCAAATGCCTATTGAGGAAAGTAAGATGGTCCTGAGAGAAAGCTTTTATGCATACCTACATATGTTAAAATAAAAGACCCTGAGCCACAGGTTCAGCACGTTTGGAGCCATTTTGCTGTCAGGAAGCAGATCTCAGGAATTCAGTCTTCGACCAATGTCAGAACATGCAGTTTCTCATGCCAGGAGAAGCATTCCTCAGGATACAGAACACAGAAAAATGGTGCAGGTCCCATGCACAGGGATGGACTGCCAAAGGTGCTGCTTGGGCATAAAGGGAGGGACCCCTAGCTGGGCACTGCTCTGACTGGAGGGCTGAGAATGCAGCAAGAGAAATATTGTGCTGCTGCAGCACTGAGCCTGCTGGCCCCAAGGGCACTCACCTCATGGAGAGCTGGGGCTCCATGCAGAGGCTGGGACAGGAGAAGAGTGGTCAACACCTGGCTGCAAAGCTGCTCATCACCTCTCCCTCAAGGGCTGCCCCTGCTGACTCTGCTTTTGAAATCTTCAAGGACAGGAGGAGGTACAAAGCCTTAGAGCTGGACTGCTCTAAGTACTGCTCACTACAGAGTGTTTTAGTCCAAAGAGAGCACACAGGGAATCGATGAGAAGCTAAAGTGTGTGGAGTGAAAGAAGCTGTTCAAGACAACATCAAAGAAGGTGCATGTGCACAGACTGCAAACAGGCTGACACCACGGTTTTGTACATCCACGCTGCAACCAGGAGTGGAAAACTGCTCAGGAGATATCAAAGAGAGAAAGCAGAGAGTACTTTGAAATGGAAGTGAAAAAACTGGACCTAAAAAGTAACCATGGAGAGAACTAATTTGAAGAGAGCAGCATATCCTGGATGTGGCCCAGGTCTCCTGGCACTGTCAGTCTTGTTGGGGAGCTGAAAAGAACGCCTGCACTATGATCAGTGAGCACACACAGAGCAGGCTGAGTCAGGTCAAGGTCCCACTGGGTGCAAGAATGCATTCCCACACTCTTCACCCTTGTGAAATACATCCAAGATACTTCATCCATTTAAAATTCAGCTTCTCAGGTCATGTCCCTGGGTGCATTTTCCAGGCTGGAGTCCCAGGAGAAACCTTGAATGTAACTGACTGTGATCAGCTCAACACACCTGGCTCTTACAGAAGGCTCTCACAGGCAAACCTGCAGGGGAGCCAAGCTGCACCACTCCCAGAAGGAAAACCAAATGCAGGGAGAGGTGAATTGCAGCTCTGACCACACAAGGCCACTGTCATCATCCCAAATACAGCATCAGGAATGCAGCAGCACATCCAGCACGAGCTCCCTCCCCTGCTGCTTATACCCAGGAGGACAAGGATGTTTGGAGGACGGAGTGATGGCTAAGCGTGGAGAAAAAGCACCCTGGGGTGCTGGCCTGGGATAAATAACTGTGCCAAGGAGGTGACAGCAAGTCTAAGTGGGGAATGTGTCCCAGAGGACCTGGCAAGTGTGGCAACAGAGCTCCCCAGGGCAGGAATAGGAGACTACCTGGGGTACAAGGGAGGAGAATCAACCCTCTGCTATCTGCAGAAGAAAAAGGGCTCCAGCTGGGTCACTAAGGCAGGTTTATGCCAGGGGACAGCTCTGGGTCATCAGACACTGAGCCCCTTCATTTCATGTGTTCAGGGTGCTGGAAGGAAGGAGCAGCAGCTCTGAGGAAGAAGAGCAGGTCTTGCCCCACTGGCAGTGAAGGGAAAGGAGCAAGTCCCTGAGCACACGAGGAAAAGGAGACTGCTCTATGCCACAGCCACTGCTGCTGAGGAACAGGCTCCTCTCTTCTGAGCTCTCCTCAAACTCCTTCATCACTCCAGCAGGAGTACAACCATTTGCCAGATGGAGAAGGCAGCTGTAAAGCAGGGAAGCAGCGCTGTTCTGCAGAGCAAAGCCACTCTGGGATCAAGCAAACAGCAAACTTCAGACTTCACTTCTGTAAGGAAGTTTCCAGTTCATTACCTTTCCTTGCTTAACTTTATTGCTGGATGCTGCCAGAAGCAAGAAGTGTTGTCAGGTTAAAGTAGAGACTCTGTGGCCTTTGAAAGCACTTGTTTGAGCCTCCACTAAGGAGTCTGGTCAGTATCCCACTGGCCACCCATAGCAGGAAAGTCACAGTTCACATCCACCCATGAGAGGATTCCTCAAACACTGAAACTACTAAGAATTACTAAGGTGAGATGGAATAAAGACATTAACAGTAATATCTGAGTCAAGGAAAGCTTCTCACTGTACTCCACAAATGTCTTGGTAATTAATTCTTTGAAAATCAGTCCTCCTCTCCCAACACTAAGTGTGCTATAAAGCAGCCTCCTTTTCCAGTTCTTCTCTGCCTCGTGCCCTCCTCATCTTCCCAGCATCCTCAGTCTGCACAGTCACAACAATCCACTGCTTGGCTGCTCAGTGAGCCTTCAGGGAGAAGGAGGAGCATGAGACTGAACAGTCTCTCTGTGGCTGCCATGGATGGGCTTGGACAAAGAGGTCAGAGTCCTTCATTCTCCTCTCATTAGTTTTCTCTGGCCATTGCTAGCCCAACAAACCCACTCTCTAGTTTCCTCTGGAGAGCAGAAAAGCAGTAGAGAGCTCTGCACCCACCTGAATGCAGGGCTTCAGGGAGAGCACAGCTCTGGCTCGCCCCACTCCCAAAGCAGGGTTCAGGAAGAACCTCAGGCCAGCTTGAGGAGCCTCCAACCTCCCCCTCCATGATGGTTTCAACTTGATAGCTCCTAATAAACCAAACTTTAAGAAGTGGCCCCTGGAGAGCCTCTGGAAGCTAATTAATGCTCTAATGAAGAACACGGCTGCCTTGTTTGCTCTATGGCTCCCAGGTCAATCAATCTGTAGACAGGCCTGCAAAAAAGCAGCGAGCAGCCCAGCACCCTGGTGTCTGCTCAGTTCTCATCCCCTGCCATCCCTCCTCCCATGTTCATTACTGTCAAAAACCCAGCAGCAAGAGGACAGATTTATAGGGGCGACTGCAGCCTCTCCCCGAGCGCCTGATCCAGAATTAGTCACGAAGGAACAGGACAAGGGACAACGCAAGGATGGAGGGGTGGGGAGCTGCACGGGGAGCTGCAGGAGTGTGAAAGGGGTGAGAAGCTGCTCTGAGGGTGAGGGTGTTATAGGAAAGCCCAGCTTTCTTATTCTGCTGTTGCCAGATACACTCTGAGCACTCAGACCCCAGGACTTTGCCCATCGCCCCCTCATTTGTGCTTCAGGGGAATGGTAAGGGCAGTAACACACACAATGACAATGGCAATTTAATAGACCAGCACAAATCTGCTCCAAACCTCCTTGCCAAAAGAGAGAGCACTCTGCAGACACCCCAGCCTGCCCAGATTGCAGCACAGCCCCCGTCGTGCACTGTCTGCTGCCCTTGTCTGAGTCCTGCAGAGCACATGGACACACACTGCTCCCAGACAGCACCTGCTGTCTCAGTGCTCCATCCCTGGACACCTGGCAGGGAGAAGAAAGATCCAAGGAGGAGATGGGAACAGAGCCTGCCTGACAGCCTTGGGTTTTCCCCTTGACCTGTCTGAACCTATCTAGCACCTTCCTCCCTCAGGCAGGACCTGGAGCCCAAGCACTGCTTCCCCTCCATGCTGTGCACGGAAGGGGGCAGGGAACAGTGAGATCAGCTGGCCTCTGTGTGAGCACTGAGAGCTCAGCCTGAATCCAAATGCTTCCAGGGTTACTTGGACTCAAAAGGAACCACCTGCTTCCCCTAAAAGGTACCTCTGCTTCCCCTAAAACCCAAGAGAACTTCCAGTGCCAGGGAGTCACCACACATGTCCTCACTCCAAGGACAGGACACAGCTAACCCTGATGGATCTCTCGCATACCAGCCCACTGAGCCTTGCATGCTGGATGCTCTTCTCCACCTGGAAAGGGGCAAGGCAAAGGGCAAAGCAATGTCTCTTGATGGGAAAACAGTGGTGAACCCTCAGGGGGAAAGGGATGATGGATTTGGGGATGAAAGATCCAGGTTTGGGGTTTTCAGAGGCAGGCCAGATACCGCAGCAGAAGGGGAGCCCCAAACACAAAAGAAATCTCCACTCTCCTGCACTTGGGGCTCATGCCAGCTTTGGTTTCAGGGAAGCAGCTGGTGTGAACTCAGATGTACTTTCATTATTCTTCCCCTTCTGCTGCAACATGAGTTCACCAAGAAAGAAATAACAGGCATCTTGAGAGATGGAAGCAAAAAGGAGAGCACTGCATTGTAGGGAAATTAAATAGCCAGAGGCTATCTAGTCAGTCTGGTCCCCAGTCATGTCTAACAGCCCTCCACACCAGCCTGGATTTCTACCCCATCCTACAGAAGTTAAAACCCAGCAGTGGCCCTTAAGCAGTGCAGGTCTCTGTCCCTGCTAAGCACACATGAGCTTTCAGCCCAAGGTGTGCAGGCTTGCACGACACTGAGGAGCATGACACTGAGGAGCAGGCCAAAAAGGGAGCTTTGGATCCCAGTGCTGCTGCTGGTGTACTTACACAATACCTAAATTCTCTACAACCTCTCACAGCCACAGCCAGCTCCCTTTATAGGGAATTTCCTCACATTGCCAGTCTTTAGGACAGCTTCATTCCCAAGGGGTCAGGAATGTCACTCTCAAAGGCCAAATCTGGCTCAGATGCCACACAGGAGACTTGTGCCATCCCTTGTGCAGACCTTCTACTGAGAGCTGGGTTAATGCTGCCACTGCCTGCCTTGCTTGCTCCTTCCTTCAGCTCCTACGTGTTTCATTTCTCAAAATACTGCTCATTTCTTGGGAGTAGGAAAGGACTGGATGTTTCAAACTGCTGGCATTCCCTCAGCATTACCTGTTTGCCACAAGATAGCCACACGTGAAATGACTTTGCAGCCACATTAACACACGCAATTCAAAACCAGCACTGCCACCTCTGCAACTACCACTCAGCACAGATGGCATCCAGAAACAGCACCCCACTGCAAGAGTGCCAAGGAGAGGCTGCCTGAGCACTGAAATGGCAAACCAACACACCAGGAGAAGCTCCAGCACCGTATTCCTCAGGCATGTGGGATTTCACAGAGCAAGGGGGCTGCCACTAATTTACCTTTCTCTCCTCAACACACTTCAAAGGCTGACGTATACTGATTTCCATGTCTGCACCTGGAACCTGTCAAATAAAAAGGTCACTCAAACAGGGAGCAGGGGTTTGAGAGGGAACCAGAATCACCACTTTAACTTACACCCTAGAAACACATGCTGGCTCCATTTGCCAAAAGACCTCCACGACAAGCTTGCTTTATGGTGTCCCTTAGTGGACTGGTAGTGGAGACAGATCACCCCGAGAATATGGGTCAAGGTAGACACCCACGGCTAATGGCAAAGGAAAAGCTAGGACTGAGACACCAAATAGCAACCTGAAGTTATCTCAGATTAAGGTGACTGTAGTGGAACAGAAGCAGACAGACAGTGCTCTCAGCTGTTTAATCTTTTGGGGGTCCTGAATGACCCTTTCTGGAGAAGCCTTGAACATTTATCTGAAAACCAGCACCCACTTCATCAGCACAGGTTTGACTGGGAGGGCTCTACAACATTCACTCAGAAGTGTCTGGGGAAGATGTCTCTCGTATCATCCTGGATCCTCTCTGGAGATCATCCAGCCAAAGACCCAGGAATGACACAATACAACCCTCTGCAAAACCAGGGAGAAGCAGAGCAGTCCCTGGTCTGACTACCAGCATTTCATTCATGGAGAACACCAACCACCTGCTCCCAGAGGATGCCTGGGACACGACAAAAAAACACAGAGAGGGTGCAGCCATAGTGCTGGGAGAGCTCTGAGGAGTTCCTCTTTTCTTCCATCCCTGCTTGTGAGCCATAAAGCCTCAAACATTATGCAGGGCTCACTGAACTGACAGCTAAGATTTATTTTGCAGTTGTTTGCTGAGCAGCTGGGAGACAGGGAGAGGTAAAAACCATGGAGACCTGGACAACTTGTTCTGTTAAGGCATCACTTGAGGGTTACTGCTCCAGTAAAGAACAACAGGCTGCCAGAGCAGCCTGCCACCCTGAGCTGTGACACACAGGCTCTCTTCTGGAAGCTGTTATCAAGGATTTCTCTTCCCCTCTCTGTCTCACACACAGATATGCATGCACAGGGCTGTGAAGAAGCATGTTACTCCAGGGACCACATCCATTCAACACTCTTTCCTAGGGAAGTAAGCTAAAATGATGAACATCACCAACTCGAACTCACCAGCAGTAAAACATGTATTACAAGGCAGCATAATCAAGATAAATGGAGATGATTAACCTGGAGATGAGGCCAAGGGAGAGGGAGGGAAGAAAAATGATGGAGAGCTCATGAGGTGGCTGGAGCTCACAGCATCCCCTGAGTTGTCTGAAGAGAGGGCTGGGGAAGATGGAGGGAGCATGAAGAGGGATACTGATGAGAAAAACACAAAGCCCAACCAGGAGAGAACTTAGGAAGGAGCCTTTCTGCACAGGAACACAAGAAGAGGACTAACATGCAGCAAGGCCAATAGTCTCGAAGGTGTTAAAAGCCACACCCCAAACACCAACTCCATCCCTAAGGCCAAGACAGCAATACACCATTCAGCTCAGCCACAGCCCATAGCTACTGTGGCCACGTATCTTTGCACTTTTCATGCATACCATCAAAATATCAGTGACAAGGCCTATAGAAGGCCCCTCACTTCCTCCAGTGGCAGTCCTCCAGTACAGGGACAGAAAACCTTGTAGGTTTTCTGTCTGCCCCTGCCACGCCAGGTGCCTGTTGCTTATCTGTTGCACACTCTGTGTGGGCACCAGTAGGCATGGAGACTTTCAGCCAAAAGGGCTCAAATTCTGGTGAGGATGAAAATCAGGCTGTTTGATCACCATCTGTTTTTGAAGGTGCCTCCAGCAGAATGAGTGATGCACCCAGCTATTAGACCAGAGCTGCAGCACCCCACGTATGGTGCACGTGCAGCTTTGGTGGGAACACATCTCTCCCTTTGATCCTGTTTGTCCCATTTCTTCTCCCCTCTTTTCAGAGTCTGCCCTGATAAATGAAGGTGGCGACCTGAAAACCACCTCTGTCTCACAGGAACACTTCAGAGACTGGACTGAGCTCAGCCACCTCACTTCCCAGAAGAAAACACCAGGAGAAGCACACAAGAGGCAAAGAGAGGACCCACTTCCCCAGAGGTGGATAAAGGAGCTGCAACACAATCACAGCCAAAGAGCTGTGAGTGAGAAACGTCAGTCACTGCCAGAAGAGCAGTCCTAACTCAGGGGAGAGTCTCAGCACACACCTCAACCCCCCCAGCCCCCTCCACACACCCCGGGCACTCACCTGGCCGCAGGACCCTGATTTCCAGCAGGTTGGAGGTCCTGTCCGCCAGCCTGGTCCAGCTGCTGTTGTAGTTCTTCCTCCAGAGCTCGGCCACGCACTGGTACTTGCCAGCCTCGGTGTCGCTGGCCCTGCTGATGCTCAGGCGCACGTTGTTGCTGGACTCGGCCTTCTCGATGGCGGTGCGCGTGCGGAAGGCCGCGGCCCTGTCGCCCCACTGGACGCCGCCGTCGCGCGTGAAGGTGACCAGGTCGTGGAACTCGGTGCTGCCCGCCGGCTGGAAGCGCCACGTCACCGACACCGGCACCCACGACGGGTAGTGGGGCTTGATGATGCACTGCAGGTCGAAGGACTCGTTGTAGGTCACCCCCGGGGTGCGGGAGATGGCCGTGACGGCAAACCCGGCCTCTGTGGGGAGAGGGAGAGGGCTTTGAGACGCCTGCCTAAGGAGGCCCTGCTGTCAGCATGCAAGAGCCACGGCGTGGTCATCCAGGGGTGGCATCAGCCGCTCGAGTTGTGGCAGCTTCTCATTTGCTACGGCCGAGCGAGGTGAAAAGCAGAGACAAACACACACAAGTGGGTGACTGCCTGAGCAGCAGTGACTGCCTGAGTGAGCACAGCAGGACTGCCCTTGATTTCTGCCCAGAGGAGTGAGATCCCCGAGGCACACAGAGGGTGGGCTGCCAGCCTCTGCAGGCTGCCAAAACCCTGTATGGAAATGCAGCAGCTGAATGGCAAGGGAGCAGCACCTGGCAGAGCAGCCACTCAGCACCAGCCCCCTGGGATTCACATCCACCTCTCGGGCAGGGGGTCCCACCCTGTCCCCCAACCCAGGTCTGCGTCTGGTTGCTGCAGCTGGAGGAAGAATGAGGAAAGCAGTAAGTAGCAGCCTTCAAAAACATGCACAGTAGAGGTGGCAATGGTTACAAAACCCCAGGATGGAGGCAAACTGAAAGAGAAGCTGGTTGCTCCCATTCTTCGCACCGCACAGCTTTTGTTCTCTTCCAGATCCCAACTCCAGGACAGCTTTAGGCAGTTATTCTCCCATGTCTGCCACTCTGCAAGCTGGTCAATACGCTTTGACTTGTCTACCCCCAGCACCCTGTTTGTTTAGAGGAGCTGAAATCAGCAGTCTGTTAGTAATTAAAAGGTAACATATTCCAGTTAGTCAACCGTAAGCCACTCAGGCTTACATATTCAGTCAGAGAATATCCATTGCTCATTTGCTCCAAGCTGCAGAAACATTTTCTTCTCTTCCAATCACCTCAGTGTGGCCAGAAGACTTAGCAGGGACCTTGTTTTCTTCTGCCAGTGTCCCCTGGAAGCGCTTCCCTCCTCAGAAGCTCCATGGGGCATCCCACATGGGCTGACAGTTCTCCCTCTCCCTGCAGTGACCACCCCAGCTCTCAGCAGAGCTGCCACCGCTTGAGGAGACCCCAGACAGCGCCCAGTCAAAAAAAGGAACATCTTCTGGATCAGCATGGAGCTCCAGCCTGCCACTGGCTCGAAAAGATGTGCCAGGAGCTCCCTGCTGCTGCAGGCAGACCGGGCACAGCATGGAGCCCACCAATTCCGCACACTTCCAGCAAGTGCCTCTGCAACCCCACAGCGTCACCATGCCAGAGCTCCGGGACGTGTAATTACTGCGAAAACAGGTCAATCTTCGGGATTAAAGCCTCTCACAGCATGTTCAGTGATTACCCAGGGGGGCAGTGTCACACCCAGGCTGCCTTCCCT
Organism: Cettia cetti; assembly: GCA_013401135.1. Lineage (NCBI taxonomy): Eukaryota > Metazoa > Chordata > Aves > Passeriformes > Sylviidae > Cettia > Cettia cetti. Next base: position 9,339 of record VZUI01098329.1, on the reverse strand, counting down.
GCAGAGCTGTTGCATCTCAGCCCCACATAAGCCCTCACTTTCAGACCCTGCAGCAGCCCTCCAGCCCCAGTAAGTGTGTTATCAGGCCTAGCTCAGAGAAATCCTGAGCCAGAGGAGGCCCTAGAAAGCCAGCTTAATTTCACCAAGACCAGCTGACTTCATCAAGTTTGCTCTCCAGCTGGCCTGGGCAAGGAAGCTTCACTAAGTTACACAGCAGCCTGGTGTGTGTCTCAGGTCTTCAACTCCGTCAACATGGTCATGGCACTTAGGTTAACAAACAAAAGCCCTCCTTTTGGGACTTGGTAAAAAAGCATAAAAGTGGATTGATTTTCTGTAAAACCTCCCTACAGAAATACGGCACTCCCTCACCCCCTTGCTCCCTGGCCAGACAGGGGCTTAAGTCTGTGCCACGCACTCAAGAGCCTCAGAATTTCAGGAACATCTGGTCTCTTCTGGCAGCACATCTCTCTCCTCTGGCTGTTGCTTCTGAACCACCCTGTGGTTAGATTTATGGGTTTGAACATCATCATCTAAAGAGTTTCTTACCCCAGCAGGCTGGCAAACGATGAGACCTTAACTTGAAATGTGAGTGTCACTAAATTTACTGCATTTTTTTTTTAAACAGCATTTTCTGAAGCCATAAACCTCTCTGGCTTTTTCTTAGCACCCTGAATTTGAGTTTCTCAGGACATTTCAAAAACATTAAGCTGAACAAAATAAAAAATAACAGATTCAACAGCAAAACAATACTCAGTAGTTTCTCTACTACATTTTTATGAGGTAATTCAGCTTTGCTAGTTAGAGACCCAGGAATTTCTTAGGGCAAGACAGAACATGCTCAACAGCCAGTGACTGAGGAGTGGAGGAGGCGGGACAACTTTTCCATCACATCTTCTGGAACTGCTGTGCACTTCTGAGCATCTTAAATTTTAACAAGAGTAGAAGTGACAGATTTTAAAATCTCAGGGCTTAATCTCGAGACTTTTACAAGTGGCAGAGTAAAGGGAAGGGCTGCTACAAGGGGACTTGTAGCAGGCCAAATGCTGCTGACCTCATGAGGAAGACACCATTGAATCCAGATGAGAATCTTCCTTTAGTTCTTTACAAAAGAACATCCCTACTTGCTCTTGGAAGCTATAGAGAAAAGATTTCTAACTCCAGACAAAACAGCCTCTGAAAGGAGGTGAAAAGTAAAGGAGAGGAAAGGAGGAAAAAAGCAAGATTTTCATCAGAATATAATGCAACTTTCAAGTCTGGTCTCACACACATTTTGTCAAAGCTTAAGATTAATACTTCAGAGTACCAATAAAAGCCACACAATCCCCTCCCTCCTGCCAAAATTCCTATCTCAGCCTTTCAATAGAGCTCCCTGATTGTCTTAGCCTTGGCATTCTGAAAATCAGTGGTCTCACAGAAGCAGTCATCCCTTCTTCAGCCTTCTGCAGATCAGTTTTGGAACCAGCCCAAGAGGACCGAAGTAACTCACAATCCATGCAAAATGTCACACTCCCTACCTGCGCTCTCCTAAACTGATGTGGTTTCAGTGTGTTTGAGTAGAGGAGCCCCTTGGCAGAGCACAGTAGCAGCTGCAATGATCCCAGGTACTGGCTTAGTTCGGTCGTGGACAACATTGTGGTTCCGGGCCAGCAGCTCAGTGCCTCCCTGCAGAGGCAGCGAGGACCATTCCTGACTCATGCTTCTGTCAGAGATGCCCACCATTTCTGCTTTTTGGGCCAACAGATGCCCAGCATTTTGCACTCCTGATCTGGTGTGGGCAGACGTGAGGTTTACCCAGGGCAGGCAAGGAGGCTTCGATGTCCACGGGCTGCTAATGTAGCACCACCACTGCACTGAACAAAACCCAGCTCCAGCACTGGCAGGACACATCATGGGACTGGCAGCCTCTGTCCTTTGAAGCACACTGGAAGCCCTATCCCTCTCCTCAGCCGTTCCCTGCTTTGCTCCTGCCACAGCCACCCCTCAGACTTTGCCCCCACAGACAGCAGCGCATGCAGGCGTTTTGCACCGACCTACGAGGAGCTGCTGCAGGCTGCTGGGTGCCTCCCTTTTGCTGCCAAGCAAAGGCAGGGGCGCCGAGAGCAGCCTCAGTGATTTGCAGGCGACCTTCTGGGGGATGGCCGGGCCCCAGGGCCCCCCACGCCTCAAGTACTCACCCAGAGCAGTGATGGACACCGGGGTGCTCGTGTGCCGCTCCCCAACCATCTGCCACTCCCCATCCAGCGTCCGCGTCCACTCGGCCACCCGGCACTCATAGTGGCCCTCGTCCGCCTTGACGCTGTTGAAGATCTCCAGGGTGAAGGAGCCGGGCCGGACCTGCTCCACCTGGATGCCGCCGTAGCCGCTGCGCTCGGCGTAGGCGGGGCCGGGGTGCAGGGTGCCCTCCCGGTCCAGACGCACGATTTCGCTGCGCCGGTTCAGCTTGTCCAGCAGCTGCCAGGTGACCGAGAGGCGGCTCTGCGGCCCGAAGCCCGAGCGCACGTTGCAGCCAAAGCGCAGGCTCTCTCCCTCCAAGACAATGCTGGCGTTGTTGATTATCTCCAAGGAGATGCTGGTCTCTAAGGAGAGAAACGCATACACACAGGGGAGATGACACACACTCGCCACTGCCCGGGCTGCGAGAAGGGCGCTGCTGGCCAGAGACGCTTTCCACCAGGTGCAGGAAACTGCCCACGCATTTGGGTCCAGGCACGTCTTAACCTCATGCGTGACCACATCCAAAAACAGCTGGGTGGGCAGCGAGCTGCTCCTGGTGACTTGCACACTCAAGGCAGGCGTAGGCCAAAGCTGGGAGAAATCTCTGCCTACAGCTCGGGAAACATTGCCGTGTCTTCTGGTCACAGGTCCTGGATGGGATCTCGGCAAAACTTGAGGGAATTTCTGTTGCTACAATATGCACTGCGTGCAACTGGCTCTGCCAAAAAAAAAAAAAAGCTTCCAGCGCCCTGTGGCTTTTTCAATTCACGTCATCCTGATCAGCATCTTGCCACATCCGTTCCTACCAATACCTTTTGGGAGAAGCTCTCCCAAACTCCCACTGCTAGTGACATTATAGGCAGCTATCACTGTTTGGTAACATTCAAAAAAAAAAAAAAAAAAAAAAATCTGGTATCTTGAGCTTCCCAGAGGTGTAAGGCTTTGTGGTTGGTTTTTCAGAGATACTGAGTGCTGGTTACTCCTGCTGCCTTCCATTAGAGTTATGGACACTTAGCACCCTTAAAAAAAATCATCATGTTTGTTCCTACAGCTGGTGATTTATCACAGGCAAGAATCAAATCTGTCTGAAAGGTGGCTGGGTCTAGAAACAATACATTTTAGACATCTGTCCAATGCAAGATTTCTAGCTAAAATCCATTTTCAAAGCCAAACAAATGAGACCAAGTATCGGTAGGAGAGAAAAGAAACAGAATTTCTTTTGGAGAAATGAGGAGGGGAAAAAAAGCTAGAGGAAAGGGCTGCATTTCCCTACAAATCTAGGAGACAGGAGGCCAGTAAAGCACAAAATCCTCTTGCAGCTACCCTCTGGTTGGTCCAAGCCCATTGCCACGGCAGCCTGGGCAACCCTTGCATGGTTCACCATGCCACAGCTACCAGAGTTTCAGAGAGCAAAACAAGGAATGAGTCAGTGGAATCTCTCCTCTCAACCTGTTACTTCTGTATTTACCATGTTTATCTGACAAATATAAAAGACATTCAAGGCAAGCCTCCAGTTGTTTTCACCAGAGCTGGCTGACACACAGTGACCAGGACGGAGCTCCATGCTGAAGGGCACTGGGGCTCAAGGAGCACACCTGCTTTCTTTCAGTACAGCTGTCCTGCAAGACAGCTGAGTCACCATCCAGTAACAGCCTGCAGGAACCTAGTGGCTCCTAGGATAAACAAAGGCCAAGCTGGTCTCCCCATTATGCCTGCTGAGTACTTTACAGAGCACCCAGCTCCCTGCAGAGCAAGGCCAGGAGAGAGACGTGAGGAGCAAGTCCGAGGCTGTCACATGTACCTTCAGCTCAAGAACGGAACTGCCAGCTTGGTGTCATTACCAAGGTGGGGGCATGACTCCCCACCTATGAGCCTGACACACATGCCTCCTTTCCATCAACTTCCCACCCACAAAAACACATCTTGCCAGCTGGGATTCCAAGCCCCAACAGCACGTGAACTCTTATCCTCCCTCTCCTGTACCGCTGTGGTCTGGGCACATCACATCCTTCCCGGCAGCTTGCCCGGCACAGCAACGCCCCCAGGAGTGGCTGGGCACTCCTCTACTTACTGAGTGGCATGACAGTGATGGGGATGTTCTTTGGCCGCTTGCTCTCCTTGTCGATGAAGTCTCCGGTCACGGTCTTCTCCCGCTCGGTCACCCGGCAGTTGTACTTGCCGCTGTCCTCCAGGCGCAGGCGGTAGATCTTCAGCACGAAGACGTTGTCGCTCTCCTTGGCCACCTTGAGCTGGCCCAGGGCCTCGCGCTGAGCGAACTCGTTGTTGAGCACCGGCACGGCGTTGGGTCCCAGGCTGGCGATGAGGGAGCTGTTGAAGGCCCAGGAGATGGAGAAGTAGCGGTCGGGGACGTTCTGCGCCTCCAGGATGCAGCGGAACTCCACCGGCTCGCCCACGATGTACATCCGCTTCTCTGTCTCCAGCCGGACACTGAACTCCTTGTCTGGGGAGAGACTGACTTGTGTCAGGATGGCAAATCCCACCAGGAGAGCCAGCACACCTCATGTCAGGTGTTCACAACTTGCTACTCCCTGCATAGCCAATATCCCTCACACAAGCACATCCAGAGGTAAAAAGGTTAGGGATAACTTGCTTTTGCTGTGGGAGACCAGATGGGCTGTGCTGCCAGAGAGGCACCTTCTTGTCCACCACGAAAAGAGCAAGCAAAGGCTTCCTCAGCCACATCCCTTTCCTCCAGGCAGCAGCTCTGGTGTGACACCAGCATGCTGTAGCACTATGGAATATGACCTAGAGCCTAGTCCTACTCAGACCCTGCTCAGCCAGAGTCAACAGGCAGAACCTTTGGGGATATCAGAGAGGAACAACAAGCTCTGCTGGGTCTTTAGATCCTTAGCAGGAACCTGTGCTGGGGGCTAGGACAAGAATTTCAACTTTTAAATGGACCTTGTACGATACAAAAGCGCTTGCTGAAATTTTTAGTTTTACTCCATGCTGTATCACTCTTACCTCCTAACTTACCAAAATCTTCACTGCCTATGCTAGCACCAAGTGCTTAAGATGCTTGTTTTAGCTTCTGTGCCAACCCCAGATCCCGTCAGGAGACAGGACCTGCCACCACCCAAGCCACCTTGCTGCCCTTTGCTGACACTTCCCTTGGCTGCAGGCAGTGCCTGGCCCCTCCTTTGCCCTGTTTCACCCTGCCAGCAGCCCCTAAGTGGGGCACATGGCAAAGCAGGGAGCTGAATCCCAGCCACCTAACAAAGCACAGCCCCATTTTCCACCTCCTCCCACTACCCAGCCAAGGGAGAAAAGGCAGAGGAGACACTGACCAGTGGCTTGCACGTTGACGACGGTGCCCTGGGAGCGCTTGCGGGTCATGGCATACCAAGAACCATCCGGGTCCTGGATCCACTCTGCTGCCTCGCAGTAAAACTCGCCCTGGTCTGAGGGGTGGAGGTTGTAGATGGTGAGCTTGGAGGTGGTCTCCCCAACTTTGTCCAGGCGCACATCCCCCGTGGCCTGCCGCTGGGCGTAGGCGCCGCCGGCCCGCAGCACGAAGTCGCGGCTGAGGGCGATGATCTCGACGGGTGCCTCGCTGCCTCGCTGCCGGTACCAGGCGATGGAGACGTGGCTGTGCTGGGCTGTGCTCTTGGACACCTCGCACTTCAGCTCCAGGGAGTCGTGCTCCACCTTGTTCAGCGTCTGCGGGACCGCCGTCACCCGCAGCGAGTCCGGGATCACTGCAGGACAGGAACAGCCCAGGGTTAGCAACGCCCGAGTGCTGGGTGTACAGGCCAAACACCTTAAAAGAGAGCTGGGGGAGAAGTCTCTTTTTACAGTTGCAATTAAACATTTAGTATTAGCAAAGCTGGGTTAACTCACATTTAGCCCCTAAGAAGAAGGGAATTGTCCCCAAAGCCCTTGGCTGGGAAAGAGCATGACCTGCAGCACAAACTCCAAGTGCTTAAATTCCTGCTCCATGGGCCCCAGCAAATGAACAAGGTTTTCCGTCACGCTGCAGAGCAGCAGAGTTTAATGCATCCATTTCCCATCAAGGCATTTTGTCACGAGGAGCCTCTCCTCCATCGTGTGCCCCCCAGAATGTTCTGTGACCCCCCCTCTTGCCCACATCCTTCAGCCACTCCTTAGCCCTGGCATGGTCTTGACCCCTCCTCAGTCACTGGTGGGGCCAAGCCAAACATATTCAGTTCCTTTAATCTTCCCTCATTAAAAAGTCAGGAGATCCAATTCCCTTCTCCTTTGTTTATATCGTTTCATCTTTTAATGACCCCCTCAGGCCAAAGGAAGGGGTTTCTGCATTCAGGGGGAACTGGCTCCTCTAAGGGCAGCAATACAACTGCACTCTGACCAGCGCTCACTCCCAGGACACAGCCAAAACTGCTGGCTCCTTTTCCAGCTGATTCACTGGAGGAAAGGAAGTATAGCTGCTAAAATCAGGATGAAAAACAAAAACTGCAGCCCCCCAACCTTCCTTGGATTTAGCAAGAGGTTCTACCACCAGAAGATAAGACTTTTTAATAAAGAAACCTTTCTAGATTTTGCTGTATCAAGAAACATCACGTGGAAAGAAGAACGTAAACCTTCTCCCCAGCTCTGCAGACAAGGCAGTGTTGGTGAGCCTATTAATGCCCACGGTTTTGCCACATACCAGTGGAATATAATTAACATAGCTCAGTTTGGTTTCATTGACAGCACTGGATGGTTTGACAAAATTAGCTGAGCTACCAGAAGCTGCATCTGTTTCATTCAGGCACTGCTACAGAGAGCAATGAGCTGCAGTGAAGAGAACCACTGGGATTATTTATGGCAGAAAAGTCAAAATCAGAAGAGGACAAAGAAAAAAAGGAACAATTTGGGAGTAACTGAGAGGGAAATCTCCCCACATACAGTCCAGATGGGGGTATTTTCTTTTACCACACGTTCAGCACCCAGTTTACTGCCCAACAAGAAAAGTACCTTGTAAGGCTGCTTACATTGCAGGTCATTGTCTCTGTCCCTGTGACCACCACATCTTCCACTCCCTCCCTTCCCCTCATCTCTCTCACTGGAACTCCCATCCCCTGCTTGCTGGCAATATTTTCTGGCCAGGATCCTTCTTACTTCACCTATCCCCTTACCCCCGACTCCCAAGCAGCGGTGACAGCAACAACTAACCTTGCCAGTTCACACAACAAGCTTTAAACTTCTCATTTCAAACCCTACTGAGTAATTTCCACAGATCCACGGCTCCTTTCTCTTTGCCCTCCAGCCATGGTGTCTTACAACTTCTCTTGTGTTATTTAAATAAATTAAGCCTTATCATCACCTTGTTGGAGTGAGTTTCCTGCAGAGATGCTTTGAATGCAGAGCCTCTGTGCAGCAGCTTATGGGGTGAAAGCAGGTACCTGTGAAGGAAATGTGCCTGTCCTCTTTCCCCCAGTCTGAAAGCCCTGCTCAGCAGCACAGCTGCTCTCTGGGTAAGCACAGGGAGCTGCTGACCCCAGGAGCCTGTCTGGCTTTGCAGGACAAGCCAGGTCATGCTCCAAGAGGGGACAGGCACTTGGCTCACCAGACGTGGAGCTTCCCACTTCCCGGGAGTAATGCTGGGAAGCCTGTCTGAAGGCTGAGTCTCAGGCAAGCACTTGCCACACCATTCCCTTAGGAGGCTGGAGGCTAGCACAGACATCATTTTGCTAGCTGGAACCATGACTTTGTATTTCCAGGTCATAGCCTGACTGAAAGGTTTTAGCATCCTTTATCCCACAGAGGCAAGTTTTTGCAAAGTGCACTCCTGGAGAAGGATCAGGAGGTGTCGGCATGTGGTTAACGCTGTAATTTAACTGTGCTAACACCTGACACACTGTGCTGCACTCCTCCTGCTACTTTACCTAAAAAATCCAACCAAGATCCTCCTGGTTAGAGGAACTGGAAAGACCTTTTGGGCTGCACGCAGCCTTCAGGCTGTTGTCTTACGTCAGCATGGCAGGGACATACATTCAGTCAGTGCCCCCTCCCTAACCAGGACTTGAGACCTGCTTGATAAATGAAAGCCCAGTTTTTCAAGGATAGATGATCAGGGAGGAACAAGCCAGACCCCCTGAGGTGGCTGGGACAGCGGGGAGGCTCTGTGCTTCAAACCATTGCTCTCATATTTAGTCAGCAATGCACAAACAGCTGTTTTATTTACACTGCAAGATGTGCCTCGGCTCCTGTGTTCAGTCAGGAGGCAAGCTGGTAGGAGAAAATGCCATTCCCAAGGCACAGACACCACTGGCCTGCACCAACAAGGAGTGATTGAGAGGGGATCTCATCAATCTATGCAAGTGCATGAAGGACAGTTGTCAAGAGGGTGCAGCCAGGTGGTGCTGAGCAGTAGGAGGAGAGAAACATGAGAGAAAACTTCTTTTCTGTGAGGATGACAAGAGCACTCAAACAGGCTGCCCAGAGAGGCTGTGGAGGCTCCTTCTCTGGAGATGTTCCAAAGCCTTCTGGACACAATCTTGAGTAATGTGCTTTGTGGGACCTTGCTCAAGCAGGGAGATTGGATTAGACAACCTTCAGTGGCCCCTTCCAAACTCACCTGTTCTGTGACTTCGTGTAACAAGAGAACTACAGGCATGGCTCAGCCCATCAGGCTGAAGCAGACTAGGGCTGGGAAGTCACAGAGACAAAAGGAAGAAGGAACAACACCAAGGCACTCACCAGGGCAGGACAGAGCATGCAGGATGTGCATTCTCAGAAGAGAAGTTCCTCCCAAGCCAGTCACCCTGCTCAGGCTTCACAGACATCAGTTTGCATATCAGGACATGGGTGAGTCTTAGCATAGTGCTCACCTGTGAGCCCAGGCTTTGCTGCCAGCCACCCACACTCATCCTGCAGCCACCTGCCACAGGAAGCACCAGGACTTCTGGGGACACTCTGCAAGCTGAGCTTCACTTGAAAGCAAGGACAAGCTTAGATGAGAGTCAGCTCCCTGTACGAAAGGGAACAGAGCCACACCTGAATCAGAGCCAAGTGGGATGCTGCAGGACACATCCTTTTGCTCTTTCTTTCTCATCCAGCTCCTGCCTGTTTTCTCTTCTCTTCTCTTCTCTTCTCTTCTCTTCTCTTCTCTTCTCTTCTCTTCTCTTCTCTTCTCTTCTCTTC
>VZUI01098328.1:0-21645 GCA_013401135.1 Cettia cetti | reverse complement strand
CCCGGGCTGGCCGAAGGAGACGCGATCTCACAGAGGGCTAGAGCCAGAGCTGGAATCACTCAAGAGCTGAAATCACTCTAAGGAGCTGCTCTGCCCTTCTGCTGAGACGCTCTCTGCCTGCTGAGGGAGTGCCTTGACCCCCCAAGGAGTCGTCTCTGAGGAGATACTTCTGGGGTGGCTCACCCTCCTCGGGCCCCTGCAAGCTGAGGGGTCCCCACACCAGCGGGAATACTGGGTTAGTCACAATTATCTCCTCAACCCAGCAGAGGCCGTATTTTGGATGGCTCTCACTCCTCCCAGGGCCTCAGGAACCAGCCACTGCCTCTCCTCCTCCTGCTTTCCCTTCCAGGATCAGTGATTTCCTGCTGCTTCCTCCACATCTGAGACAACTGGAAGAGATAAGGGACTGAGGATGAGGCTTCTGACAGAGAGCTGATAACACTCAGCCGAGTATTTTATTCTCCTACCACTAAGCTGTCAGGCTGCCTACACCAAATTCCTCCTGCTTGGAAAGGGGCTGGTGTGAGCAGCAGGAATTGTTGCTGGCTGGAACATTTCAAAGAGCTGGACAAAATAAGCATTTTGTGGAAGGCCATCAGCTGCCCTTTGTGTGCAGCACAAAGTGTGAAGGTCCCCTTTGAAGGCCATCCCTGCACAAGGACAGCCTGGCCTTCTCCAGTACCCAAACATCCTTCAGGCTTTCAGGCTGCCTTCATCCCTCACTCTGGAGAGTGATGTGAAAGAGTGGCCTTTAGAATGAAAACTTTCTCTTGATGCATGTAACTATAAACATCTAGAAACAGAACTAGAGAGAGGGATTCCAGCTGCCCCATCTTCACAGTCACTTTGTCCCACACTGGGCCGTCCTCCTGCAGAGGTTGAGCATATGGACACAGAGGAAGCCAAGGGCTGCAGAGCCCCCCTGTAGAGCTGCTGTGGAGCTCTTGCCAAGCCCTGTCCAGCAGCAGCCCTCACCTGCCCTTGCTAGTGCCTTGGGCTGACTTAGGGTAATGTGAAGAGAAAGGTCAGCAGCAGAATTTGGGCCATCCATACCTGAGCTTCTGGTTGGCTGGAGCCTCCTGCATTTCTCTAGTCTTCTTTGGTGTGTCCTCCTCTGCTTCCTTTCCAGCTGATATTCCCTGTCTTCTTGTGAGGCCTCCTTTTGCTCTCTTTCCCTTCTCTTTTTCTTTTCCTGGGGATAGCAGAAACATTAAAGAGATGTAAATATTTGACAGAAATTATTCTCTCTCTTGTCATTGCTGTAAATGTACTTACACTGCCTCTGTAATCATATTTAATAACTAATTCAATAAGTAATTATCATTAAGTACGTATTATATTTCTACCAAGGAGGTGATCTAATTGGACTGTCTGGCCTCAAAAACTTACTAACAGATAAAATGAAGGATTCACTGTCTCAAAATATCTGGTAGCCTCTAGTGCTATAACTATACTTTTATTAAAAAGAATCTAAGGAAGCAAGAATCTCTGTGTGTGGTTAAAAAACTTGAAAACATGTCTTTCCCAAAGCACTTCTGTAAATCTGGCCCAAGGCAAAGGAAAGATTTTCACTATGCAAGAATACATGTGGGGATGCAAGAATTGTTTTATAGGTTTTTAGCTATTGAGTTTAGGATATTTTTATTGTAACTTTAGTGTAGTTTTAGTTATTGTAACTTTAGTGTAGTTTTGGGCCTCCTACCTTGGAATTTGTTACTATCATAGTTTGATAAGGGTTTCTATGACTACTTTGGTCTCTACCCAGAGACTGCTTCCCATTGGTTCTTTTATGTATTCTTTTTCCCTTTGTCCATCATGGAATTTTATCTCCAAGGTCAAGTGCCTTTGGAGAAGATTCAGCCAGCAGTTGGCAGTGTCTTTTGAGACCACTCCCCAATTTACCTCCGATTTGTTAGTGTTTAGGTAATTTCCTTGGCATTTGTTACTTTGTGATGTATCATTGGTTGGCAACTTGTATCCACCCCTTGACCCTCTCCTGGACAAAACCCCCCTGCAGCCCGGGTTCGGGGTCTCTCCTGAGGCACCTGACCGGAGGCAAAGGGGTTCCCCTGTGACCCTCCAATAAATCTCTGTTCCCTGGATGTCTCTGAGAGTCCCCTCTTTCAAGCCACGGCCGTGACAGTGTAAGTCGAGGCACTGCAGAGCCAAGAACTCACAAACAGATTTTGTTGAGGCGTATCAGAGCTGACCGGGTGGTCTAACCAAACACGGGCTGACAAGAGAGAGATATGCAGCCCAACAAATACATGTTAGCTAAACATTTTACTGGCTTCTAACTGGAGTAATTCAGTGTTTTGTGAAAATTGTGATCACAGTACATCATTCACCCTTTTTTTTCTATACAAGCAGAAATTACAAAGCGTAGCTGTCTCACAGGACATGATCTTTTTTTTTTTTCTTGTTTTGTTTTGTTTGGACTCAAAGGAAGAGTGTTTTTTAATGTGTATGAAGAAGCCAGTTCTAGGAATAAAGAAAAATCAGTCCTCAGATATTCAAATAATCAAGAATGAATATTTACTTATCTTGCAGCAAGATAAGTTGATGAGAATAAATACCACCTACTGCTGATCAGCTAACTTCTCTGTGTTTGCTATATTCAAAAAACCAAGTTTTTAGTTATGTAGTTACCCTGCACTATCACAATTATATTGATCATCACCAGGATCTGTGCCAAAACCTGTGCTGCCTTTCATAACTCTCCATAGTTAAACTTTCCTTCATGTGGTGTGGCTTTGCTAAAAATCATTAACATTTTTCCAGGGAAGAAAGAAAGGAAATAGGGAATCAAGTATTCAAGAGTAAATCCACATAAAACATGTCACACTATGCCACAGAACGTATGGCAGAAGCCTGGTGTGACCAAAACACAGCAGTTTTCACAGGGGAAAACTTTACTCTCAGTGCATTAAACCGAAACGTCTTTGTCCACTCAGTTTTTCTTCATATGTTAATGCTTAATTCACACCCACAACGTGATCCCAGAGGAATATATAAAGGACACTGCAAAGTTTTAGTGCTACATAATCACTGAAGAATATAAGCTTGCTCTTAAAGGCAAAAGTCCTAAGTAACATAAATTTTGTGAGTAATTCTAGCAAAAAAAAATCAGACAAATGCTTCTGCATTTGCAAAGGGAAAAAAAAAAAGAAAAAAAAAAAGAAAAAAGAAAAAAGAAAAAAGAAATTAAAAAAGCCCAGGAAGATAAATGCAGAAATGCTGCCAAATAGAGTGCTTTTGCAGAAATAGGCTTTTCCTAAAACTACCTTAATGAAATTTCAAGTCATCTGAAGTTGGTGGCTTTCATTATGCAAAAACATTGATAACTACTTTATCAGCTAATTTCTTAGCTTGTAAAATGCACTTTCAGTGAAAAGCAGTGCATGACCCATTTGTCAACCTGCAAAAATCCATCACTAGCTTGTAAAAGCTGTTCACTCCCTGGTGATTGATGGACTCAAGTATGTTGTTTAGAGAAATCCAAGTAGATGCTCATGTTAGGGCAGAAGGGCCAAATGATAAAGATAAAAAGTTAAAGCATCTGACAAGGGATGTAGTCCTGCTCCCCTTTGCTATCAATTTATTGTTATTCAGTGACTATTTTATGGCCTATGTCAGTATGTAAATTATCCTAGTTTTATATTTTGTAATGCATAAATTGCTCTTAATTGGAACAGAATTAACCTAGACAGTTTGAAAAAAGGAGATACCATTTGAAAATGGTACACTGCTAAAGTGATGCACTTGGTCTGGTCTTTTCTTGTAATGCCCAACTTGTTTGGTTATTAAATAGTGAAAAATAAAATTGCAATTTGTGTGCCAAATTTTATATTTCAGAATGATACATTTTGTGGGTGACACAGGTTACATCTTAGAATCTTCATCTGTTTGTGCTTGTCTAAAAGAAAGGAAATTCTTGTCTGAATTCTCTTCTTCTTCATATGTCCCAGTCAACTTACTGTGTACATTTTGTGGATAAATGACATATAAATCCTAATTCTGCAGTAGCTTTATCCTACAAAGAAGGAGAAATCACAATATAACTTTTTAATAAACACTGTACTGCTACCATTTCTGGGAAAATATTTTTTGAGTTTTATATAAAATGATTGTAAGACCAGAGTTATACTGTGTTGATGCCAAGGGGAAAAAAAAAAATTAAGCAATGTATGCAATGGATTGCAGTAAGGATTTTGGAAATTTTAGCAGTAGAAGATGAAATTTTTGTCTTGGTTGACTATGCATCTGAGCAAAACACTTGAAAATGTTTCTTACCCAGAAATATCAGAGAAAGCAGAGAACAAGAAAGCCAGAACAGATCACAGGTACCCTTTATTACCCTTAAATTAATTAGCCTGAAGGGTGTCAGAATCATGCTCATCCAGGTACAGGACCCAATGGCTGAGGGTGCTTCTGTGCTACATGTATCAACTTTGACTTAAAATATCTCAAAAGTTCTGCATTTCTGAATCAGAGAGGTTTCAGGATCAATAGAGGAAGAGAAAGAAACACTGAGAGCTCACATGACTGTTCATGTGACAGTGATGTGCTCCTCCACAAGGAAGTTTTCCTCAGCTGGTGTGCCCTGCCAGTCATCATGCTTAGGATTAGGTGAGTATGAGAAACTGAACATATACATTATAAAAAAAAAAAAAAAAAAAAAAAAAAAAAAAGTAAAAAAGTGAATGTCTTAAAATGCAGAGGCACTATATTTTAAATCACATACAGTTTCACCCTCCTTTCCAAGTTCTCTTTGTGATACAAAGCACATCAGGCTGACAGGAAGAAACAGCTTTTACAGCTGGTTACCCTTTCATGACAAAGGAGAACAAGTGTCACCTGGTTGCCTTCTCAGGAGGTAAAAAACATAATTTTAAATACTTAAAAGTTCAGGATATGCTGTGAAATACTGATTGAAGTTTCCTGACTGTATAGAAACCTTGATCTTCCAGACCACATGGAAGGAATACCTACAGGACATGGAACAAACTGAGCTGCAGAAAACTCAAATTAAATCTTAATTTAATGTGACATACGTGAAAATAATCGGATTTAGTTTCCTCGGCCTCTGCATAACCATGTCTTTATGGTTTTGCCCCCATTTTTGCAGTGTTCTTGAATTTGCATCTCTTATTTTCTTAAGAAGCTGTCTGCAAAGTAAATTGCTTGTGAAGGTTTTGAAGGTTGAACCTTTGCTCTCTGGGAAGCAATTAGGAAGAAGAATATAAATACTGAAAATATTATCTTTTTGTTTTTCAGTAATGTCTTAGTCCAACAAAGACATAACATTTTCTTAACAACCTGATCTTGTTGACTCAAAATGTGGGGAATAATTTTATGCTGGTGCCATTCCACTGGACTCTCAAATTCTAAATTATCTGTAATGATTTACATTAGAAAAGAAGAAGACTGCCTTCTAACACAGTGCTGGAGGAGACTGAGGAGCTCCAAAGGATTTTTACTCATCCAGAGGCATGGACCAAGTGAAGTACAAACACAAAAGTGAAGTGCGTTGACTAGCTGTTACAATACAGCAGGTTAACAATGCTGTTTCAGGAGGTTTCTCTCTCCAGTTGAGGATTCCCAGGCTGAGCTCCATTTGGAGGTTTAGATGATTATCTGGATGATTCTGGTCCACATCCAAGACAGAGTTGCCTAAAGCCATTAATTAACATTGTTTTGATGCATTGGGGTGTCTATCCAGGTTTTCAAAGTCAGAAAATTTTTATTGTGTTTCTTACTATTCACAGACAGCACATAGAAGATTTTGGAAAAGAAACTCATCATGGGTTGTTCTGAGGAGTTTACTCATCCTTCAGCTCAAATATTCCTGGGTACTTGTCCTAGCAGAGAACAAAAAGCCTTCACTAATAAAGAAGAAAAAGGTTGCATAATTGCCTCATTTTCTGTTCTGACAGTGGTCACAGCAGGGTTGTATCCCACACAGTGCATTGCAAGGCAGCAGAGCTAGAAAAAGATACATCCCAGAAGAATAAGTTCATGTCCAGTTTCAGCAGAAATAAAGGCAGGAAACATGAGCAGGCATGAATGGCAGTGATGAGAGTGAGCACAAGCATTTGTTCTCTTTCTTGTTCCACTAAGTGTACCTAACCCAGGCTGCCACAGGCTTCAGAAAATTAGGCACATGTCAAGAACAACATGTTTAGCAGCATTTCATATAAATGTTCTTCCAAGGGGGGTCACACTGCACATTGAGTGCCAGGATCCACTGCTTCTTGGTGATATTTCAAGCACTCTGTGGCTTCCCAAGAGACTGAGGAAAATTGACTGGGTACATACACATATTCCCTGTGCTCCCCCATATCTTCCTGGAGCTGAGGGAATTCAGCCATGTGAAAGTAAAGAAAAATCACTTGCCTTCAGCAAGATCCGTAATCAATACGGATAAGGCACTTTAAACAGACCCTGGTTTTTCCTGGCTTCTGTCATGGTCCCATCCTTGATGCTGGCCACAAATTGTTTGTCTCTTCCATTCCTTCTCACTCTGGTCTCCACATGGGGTAATGGTGTCTGGTGCCCAAAAATTGCACAGGGCAGCTGAGAGGCTACAGAGCATCTTGATTTTGCATCTGTCTTGTCATTACCTACAAAGAAAGTCTCTGGACAGACCTTTTTCTCAGTTTCTGTTCCATTCACATTAACATGACTGAGAAGGGACACCCATGAGTGCCCAAGTGTTATTGACAAAGATGTTGGTAGCTATGCAGGTGGGAATAAGTAATAAACTGACAGGAACTCCTTGGGTGAGGAAATAAAATCCTATAATCCCAGTCATAAATTCCATCAAGTTTTGTCCAACAGCAAGTTTTCTGTTCTCACCTCTATTAGGAGAGCTATTCTCCTTTCTCTGACAGTTAGAAATCCTTTTCTAAATTGCATCCTAATTAATAACCATTTGTTCTTGTGCCAATGCTGTTCTTCAGTTTGAGTCACTCTATTGTTCCCCCTCCCTCCCTCCTTGTTGGAACAAGTGACTAATTAACATGCTGAGAGAAAAGCTGAGAATGTGCCAAGTGTCTTCATGCTGAACTTAAGATTTCCTTGTTTTCTTTTCATTTTCTCATCAGACTCAGTTGTCCTGGAACCACCCATTTAGTTGTGTACTGATGTCTTGCCCTTTATTATCAGTAATACTGTCCTGGGTCTTCTGTGTATTTAGAGTTGTGATGAGGTTTGTAGGTGGGTTGGAAGGTGTGTTACCTCTGGCAACTACAAAAATGGACAACGACTAAGGGCCAGGGAAGGAACACATTTCTCTTTTGAGGTGTTCTTCTTTTCCAAATTCTATGCAACTTCTCGGCAATGTTTGTGCTCATCTAGAGTCTGTAGCCTTCAGGATTTTCAAAATCTCACTTCCTTGGTCTTTCCCTAACTGAAAGTTTTGCTGGCTCTAGGAAGGGTACTGGCAGTGGGATAGAGAAAACTGTCTCACCTAATTAGCTGTGGTATTTTTTGCTAGGGATAGGCAGGCTGTCATTTACAAGGCAGCTGACAGCTCTCCATCTGTACTGAGTTTGAGTCAGATGAAGTCTGGTCAGAGTAAAAGAGAAAGACTGGGTACGTGACCTGAAAACTTAAGAGAAAATGGTGACCGAGCATGCAAATCTACATCATTTTGTTTGTGTTTAGACCCAAATAAATTATTATTCTTGACGTGAGTATCCTTTTATGATGTTCAGCAAGTGAATGCATTGTGCCAGTTTCCATGGGTGGTGGATGGAAGTGTCTGCCTCTTTTCTCTGGCACATTTCAGAGGAAGCCAAGGAGCTCACGTCACAACTGGGGGATGCCATTCAAGAGATTTATCTTCACTACAACATATTTAAGGGAATAAGGTTCAACACTCCCTGTGCTAATGCTTAAAGCAGAAGTCAGAGTCTACTTCTATCCCTTAGTCCATTAGCCCTTGGTATCTGTAGCACTTCTTACAGTATGCCAAGTGCTGGTGTGGTCAGGTGGGCCGTGGGATTTTTTTCACATTTTATTTATTCATTTAATTTATTTTTTTTTCTTATTTGAGTACATTTCTAGATTGATCTGTGACCTGAGCTAGCTGAACATACCCACAGTAGTGCTTGCCATCAGTTCAAGGAAAGCAGTGTGGAGTTGGAAGAGGGCTGGAAGGAGATGCATTTGGGCAGCACCTCAGTTTTAAGCTAAGTCATGGCTTCTGTGAAACTGTGTGCCTGGGTTCTGAATCCAGTTTAGATGTGGCCCTGCCTTGCTTTGTGTTTAATTTCTTATTTACAGAAAAAGTGATAAGCACTTTACATCTCCAAAGGCATGTGGAGAGAATCAGGGAACATTTCCTGCTTGGATGGGATGAAGATGTAGTTTGAGAGTCCATGCAAACTAGAGGAGAATGCAGAGCTCTTATCTCTATGTAGAGTAAGAACTGCTTTAGCCTGGTGCAAGAAATCCAGAGAGGCAGACTGGGGAGGAAGAAGGGGAAAGCTTCCAAAACCGTACATTAAAGCCTTTGCCCTTTCTAGGATGTTTTCAGCAGGACAAAGACACACCTGGAGCAGGTGTTGATTCACTGTGCTTACACAACAAGTTCCATGATTTTTCTTCAGAAGGAGTAGCTTAACCCATCAGGAATGCAAAGAGTTATGGTGACTCTTGTTCCAAGAACACTGAGTTAAATCTACAGGTGAAAAAACAAACCACCAAGTTTTTTTTCCTGGCATGAGTTATTTCAAAACAGTGGCTTTGACTTTTGTATGATTGTCAGTGACTCACATGTAAGTTTCCTGTGTACTCTGCATTGAAAGTAATAGTCCTCATGAATCATTCAAGTCACAAAAAATAGGAAGATGTGATGGGCTGTCAAGGCAAAAAATGTTTTGAAATGTTAAAAAAATAGGAGAAAAAGATGCAAAACCTCCCTGCACTAAAAATAAGATGTCATGTGATTAACTCAGCATGTACACAATGAAAAGGCAGCATATTTAGGTTCATTAGAGTATAATCAGAAAGAGAATGGAGTTGGCAACCCTCAAGGCTCTGACTTAAGTCAGTAATTATATTAAATTCATTTAGCAACAACTTCTGCACAGTAACTTGTCCTTCTTTCCACAGTCCACATACACCCAAGTTTTAAAAACTTGTCACTACCCTGGAAGAAACATAAATTTCCAGACACAAAGCAGTATGTTGGGGGATGGATTTCTTCGTTTTTTTACTCAGAGAATTTGTGAGCATAGCTACCTTTTAAGCCGCTGACCCAGGTTCCATTCCCAGCCAACGCACCAATTAATGTGGTGAGTCTAATGCTGTCTAAATGCCAGTTCGCCCACTAGAATTATTTATTCCTTTTCTTCTGTCAGATAGGATTAGGAGAAGAGCAAAGTAGGCTCAAACTTAAAGGAGTATAAAGAAAACTTTATTAACAAAACTACAAGAAAATAAAAAAAAAATTAGCAAGAATCAGAAGAAAACTTTCAAAACACTCCTCCTCCCCACAACTTTCTTTTCTTTCCCACTGACAACGTACAGAGACAAAACTTTAGGACTTAGGTCAGTTGACCACCTTTAAAATAGTCTTTCATCACTTCTCTTAGGGAGAAGAGTCTCATTCACCATGTCATGGAGACTTTTCCACAAGAAAAAAGTTCTCTCGTGGCTAAAATTCTCGTGACTAGCAGCCACCTGGAAAATCTGCATTCATGAAGTCCCTCCCATCTCATGCAGCCTTCCCACAGCTGCATTCATGGGCATGTCAAACTCATGGGGTACTTTTTTAAGGATAAGCTATTCAAAAGCAAAGGTTTTCTTCATCTGTGTCTGAGATTATCTTCATCTTTAGGAACAGAGGTCTTTTTCTTCTTTCCCTGGGGGCAAAGGGTCTTCATCATACTTACCTCTCTCAGTTCAAGCTTCTAATGAGATCACAGCGACTTCAGTATTTACTTGCTTCTACACAAATGCCTTTGCTCATATCTGCAATTTGAACACTCCATCTCCCCATACTGTCTTCATGAATTAAAGGGATATTCAAGTGTATCAACAGTCCGTCACCATGGCCTTGCAAAAGAGTTTCAGCCTAAGAATAAGGCATCGCCTCCTTCTCCTCCCATCTGGGACTTTACTTCTTCTGCACTGGCCTTGGTGTCTTCATGTTGTCTCTCGACATGTTTTCACTCTATCCTTTTCTCTCACTTGAGAGAAGATCAATGTCCTGTAAGTTTCATCTGTGCAATTAAGAAGTTAATATCTTGCTGCGGGCCTGTGGTGGTCATGATGGTTTCTGCTGGGCAGTGGCTGAAGCAGTCACGGTAATGGGTTTCAGGCTGCGCTGAGGCTGTGCCAGGATCTTGCTGCTCGGTCCAGCCAGCGCTGGAGCAGAGGCAGGGCCTGGTCCAGCCAAGCCCCGCCAGGCCCAGGCTGGAAGTGGAGGGGACCAGCCTGGTGGTAAGGTGTTAACAGCTGCTGGGGCCCAGCCTGATCGGGAGGGGGCCCCTTGATGTCCCCTCCTCCTGCCTGGCAGCCACTGGAGCCTGGCACAGCCAGGATGGGACACAGAGGACTCCCCGAGAAGGGGCCTGGCCCAGCCTGGTTGCATGGAGCAGGGCTGAACTGGCCTGTTACCTCTTCTCATGTCAGAAGAAAAGAGAGCTTTCCCAGGGTTTGTTCAATTTTTAACATGTGTGTTCACAGAGGTGTGTTCAGCTTCCTAGTGGTTTAACAAGATGTCAGTATTCAAAACTACTCACTGATTTGTTTTGTCAGGCACAGAGGAAACTGTTAGCAGCTTCTCTTAGAAAAATCACTTCCTTGGGTGGCTTCTTCCTTGCTCGCTGAATGTCAATCAATGCAAAACCAGCACACAGTAGTACACAGGTCCTGTTTGGATCAGGCAAACAAAAGTCATGCAAACTGAAAACACCCTCTGATGCATCCCCAGGACCCATTCCACAGCAAGGTCACCTACCTCATACACAGCCAGTTGCCTCTGTAGGAAGTGTTTTATCAAGCAGCAAACACCACCAGAATAATTTTACTGCTGAGGAAACAGAATTCAAGAGACATCCCTTTGCCAGCTAATGGGAGTGATCCTTTAGAGTACAGGTGTCAGTCTGGTGCTTTAAGCTCGAGACCTCAGTGCTTTGTCATTGCTGACACACAACTGAGCTGCTGCTGCTGCACAGCTTTCAGCCCCCCTGCTAATGTGCTGAAAGTACCTAAAGTGGTTTATCCTTCCCACACAACACAATGTTAGTGAAACAGGGTAGTGCAAACCCAATCACATAAATTACAGGAGTTGTGTGACTTTTTTTGTTGATGGACGAATAAAATAGATGGGGTTTGTTGCCCTCAGCCAAGCACACAGAGTAATGGGGGAAGAGGCAGGAAAAAGGGTGCAAAGGGATCAAGAACATGGTGGGGAAAATTGAAGAATTTGAAATAATACATATTGAGAAAGGAACTGGAAAAAATTGAAAAGGTCAGACTACCATTCACTCTTGTGGGACCTTGAAAAGTTTTTTAATAGGTGACATCAACACCAGGCAGGATAGTTCATACCACCAGGAAGACTTTCCTATCACTTTGCATATGTCCACCATCCCCTTGCAGCCTGCATTTCCTCTTCAGAGCAGATTGCAATCTCTCAGTCACCTTCTTGTCATTTTTATATTAATGGTATTGAGCACAGACCACGCGGAACAGCACCCAGCCTCTGGTTTTTGAGGTGGTTTTCTTCTTTTCAGCAACACAGCCCATATTTGTTATATTTTCAGTGGCATTTTGAGTTCTTAACTGAGAAGGCTGAGTGCAAAAGAGAAAAGGGTTAAAAACAACCCAGGAAAATGTTTGAGTTCTTTCCATAAACCAGAAGAGAAGAAAATGAGTCAGAGGAATGGCCCAATTCAGAACAGATTTATATACTGTGAGATTGCCTTCCATGAAACAACCTTTAAAGGGTATTAATTCAATATGACCATTTCCCAAGATCTTGCTAAAAAAAATAATGTTGAAGTAGGAAAATATCATGAGGAGATATGAGCTCAGATTTATCCACTGAATCAAACACTGGAAAAGGCTGCCCAGGGCAGTGGTGTAATCACCATCCCTGGGGGGGTTTAAAATACATGGAGATGTGGCACTTACAGATGTTCTCCTGGTGGGCTTGGCAGTGCTTGGACAAAAATTTGGCATGATATGTCAAGGATTTTTTCCAACCTGAATTATTCTGTGATGCTGTGGTTCTAAACATACATGGGAAAGCCTTATCCAGCAAAATTTTCATAGTGTTTTATTGTTCATGACAATATATATTAGGGATCACTCAAGATCTCATAGAAAGGACATTTGTTAAAAAATTAAGAAAAATGAGGAAGAAGGTAACAGTTGATGACATTCAGTCCACTTGGGGAGAGACAATCTACAAATATGTCAAGGTTTTCTTGCAAAAGGGTAAAAAGGAAATACGTCTTGGCTCTGAAACAGCACTGCCAGCTGGAAACCCATACTCCTTTAAAGAAAGAAGGGAATATTGTGTATGAGTTAAAAACAAGACTGTTATAAGAGGTTTGACTTACATGCAGTCAGTCCAAAACTGTGCCCCATTATCCCCTTTCTAAGAAATCAGTAGAAAACAAAAATCCCTTTTTCTTTTTTTCTTGTGTATGTTTTCTGGTTTAGAATTTTTTGGTATGTGTTTTTTTAAATATAATTATCCATTCATACCTTTCCTAACACAAAATATTATGGTCCAGCAGTGAAGCTCTATTAAACAACCTGGATGAGAAAAAAAAATCCAAGAATGTACCATCTTCTTTGTTCTCTGTAATTAATTTAGTTCTATTTAGGGAGGAAGAGAAAATTAATGATGGGGAAAAAGGGATCAAGAGAGCAGGCCAATCAAGTACAAGTGATTGTCAGAGACCAAAAGCAAAGAAAATTGCCCAGAGCCTCTTGAAAACTTCCAGCTTTTGCAAACCTGAAAGTTGTGCCAAGGAAAATGAAGTGCAATAAACTGTTTATAGAACTATCAGAAGCATATTAGGGTACTAATATAATTAATTGCACTGTTGTATGTGTACCAGTGCTAGGTTATATGGGCACAGCCAGTTTGCCAGAAGCTCCTGGGATGTCCCATGTGTTTGGGACTGCAGGTACAGAGAACAGCACCGATGCCATGGTGTTTGAAGAGTTTGGGATGGTTTGTCTGCAACAGGACATGAGGGACACAGGAAACAAAGAATGACAGAATCATAGAATATGATTTTTTAAGAAAAGACTGCATGTGGCACTCAGCGCCATGGTTTGGTTGACAAGGTGGTGTTCAATCATAGGTTGGACTTGATGATCTCAAAGGTCTTTTTCAACCTGATTAATTCTGTAAATCTGTGATTTTGTAATAGGCTGAGTTGGAAGGGAACGTTAGGATTATCAAAGTTCAGCTCCTGGCTCTGCATAGGACACATCAAAACCCACAGCATGTGCCTGAGATTATTGTCCGAGTACTTCCTGAATTCTGGCAGGCTTGCTGCTCTGACCACTCCCCTGGGGAAAAGTTAGTGTCATCTCTTCTTTTATTGAAGGGTTAGGGTCTCTTCTTTTCTCTTTTTATTTCTCCTAAATTTGTGACTTTAAGGCAATATTTGGAACCTTTCAAGTCATTGTTTTAAATTCAGTCTGTTAAATTCAGAAACTGAGTGGCAGTGGGAGGAGGACAAATATAAACTCTTTATTTTGATTTCATCTGAAAACCATGCTAAAAAGAAGATTATCAAACAGCAAGGGTTAAAATCCTGGAATATTCCCCCCCTTATCCCAAGCCCTCTTTTTTCTTTTAATTGAATTCTAGCCAGCAATTCCAATTCAGTTTGCCACTGAAGTACCAGGCTGCCTGACATGATTTCATTTTTATTCTGCAAAGAGGCTGATGTTACAGGTCATGGTTTCCCACACAACAAGAAGTAAGGAACTTGAAAAAAATCAGCTATGAAGACAGGGACATGCAGAGGTCCAGGGTACACTCAGCAGGCTTAGCAGGGACCATCCAGTTTATCACTGGGAGACCTGGTAAAGTTCAATCAGTGTAGTTCTAAATAAATTTCTTTGTTTAGGCTGCACTAATTGCATCCAATTTAACTTTCCATTTCAGAGAATTTTAATTTTTAAATTAGGGTGGCATTGCCGTGCTTGTCATCCAATTGCATTCATTTACATAAATATCCTTGTTATATTTTGAGAGGGAGAAAAGTTTATTTAGGAAGACCCATTAGAAACTGTTTTTGCCTATTCACTTTATCTCTCAGGCTGCAAATTTTCAAGATTCTCAGTTGTATCTTCTGTTCCAGGGACAGTCAAATTACAACCTCCTCAATAGCAGTTTGGATGTATTAAATAAAATGTATATAACTCTGCCTGGGGCTGCTTTTGGAGAAGGATCAAAACACAAAGGTTTTAAATCAGTGTCTGGTACCTCTGTATGAAAGCACAGGCACCAGGGCAAGGAGGACTGTGGAAAGGGTTAGGGCTGAGGTCCAAGTTTGAATTTTAAGATTTACACATCCTTGAGGATGCTGGTCCTCCTCCTTGCATGTGTGTCTGAGGGAGAGTCCCATCAACATAAATGATTTATTGGCTGTCTCAGGAAGGACTTTAATACCCCTTAAATTACCTGCCCTTAAACCTTAGCTATAGACAGTGTGTTCCCGGTCCTCCTTCAGAACTCCAGAACACCAGAGGTAAGCTTTCTGCCTCATGGTGACCTATGGTATTATTTCTGTGTTTCTATAGCAAGTAGAACAGAGGCATCTGTGTTGTTTTCTAAATCTGTGGCAAAACATGATGCTTTAATTGGCTCTCCTTTGCTCCAAACCAAGTGTTTTAAAATGTTTTAGTTTTTAGGAGGTTTAGTGGTTTGAACACCAATTACTCACCTGCCTGCAGACCCAGACAGAACTAAGAAATACCAAAATAAACCATCTTGCCTGGCTGTAAGAGCTATTTGGCAGTAAAAGCCAAGTGGTTTATCAGAACATTAGGGCATGCAAATAAGCAACTAGATCTACCTAATTTCACTAGGTAGGCAAATGCAACCAGCACAGAGTCAGTGTAAGGATATTAATGGGGAAAACATGTTTTTTCAGTTATTTAAAGTGTGCATTATGTACCATAATTGCAAAACACTTCTACTGCACCTTTTATTTTGTTTTTCTGCTGGTGGAGAGAAAACAGCGCAATGATTTTAATAAATGGTTGGGCTAGATGTACCACCAGCAATTTAGTTATCAAGTAATTCTAAATACCTCTCAGCTTGTGAAAATTGTTGATGGCACACTGATTGCATTTGTTCTGCAGAAAGGTATAAAGGGTCCTTTCTGAATTTTTACTGTAGGTTGGAGCTTTTTAAAGAAAAAAGGCTTGCCATGAAAGCAGATAAACAAAATTGCACTTTTCTGGACCTTCATCTAGCCACAGTGAACACACCTGCATTAAAGGCAGGGGAATGCCCTAGGTTTAGGGCAAACTTGCAACTAAATCTTAAAAAAAAAAAAAATAATAAATTGTGCAGTCAGGTTTGTTCTGCCTGCTGAGAGTTCTACTAATTAGAAAATAAATAAAATAATTGAAATGCTTACCCACCTGTCAGTTATGAACATACAGAGAACATGTATTAGCTTTCAGTAATGCTGTTATTTAGTTCTTTTTCTTTCCTTTGGGTTCCTCAAGTCCTAGTAACCAAGGAAGGTCCTCCAAGAGTGAAGGGACCTCTCAGTTCTGGAGAAATCGATTTAACCAGAGGAAGGGGATCCCAGGGAGCTGTGTGCCCCCTTCCTGGTTGGCCCATGCTCAGGATTCCCCAGGCTTGTGATCCTGCTCCACCCTGCAGCTCCCGTGGCCCCAGCCCTGTGGATGGCAGATTGGTTTTACTCAGGAATGGAGAGAGGGAGTGAAGCTGGATTTTGGGGGCAGAGAAATGAGCTGTGGCTGGAGCAGGCAAGCCAAGATGGCATTTACACAGCATGTACTGTCTGTGGGCTTTGATACTTTGCAGCCTTATAAAAATTAGAAATTAACAAAACCCCTTTGGCTTCTACATCTACCAATTCATGGACATATCAGTTAATACCACAATTCCAAACCAAAGCTTTTACTGCCATCAGTGAAAGCTTGGATTTAACACCACATTTTTTTAAAAAATATACTAGGGTATATCATCAGCATTTAGGTTAGCAACTCACAAAGGTGTAGACAAATAACTGCAGATAAGAGCAACTTCAGTAATTGTTTTGAAAAATTTCCAAGTAATTGGATTGACAATGGCCCCTAGAGGTGTATCTATTTCTTCCCAGTGTATATATACATATAAAACCAAATGATTTTGCCGTTGTTTCAAATGAGAGCATCGCCTAAAGGACTTAGCAGTGTCTTATTGATGGTTGCTAGGAAATTAGTACCTAATAAGGACCACTGGGAGCTATTAGCCAAAAACATTGGTAAGAAATACAATGCCATTAAAAGAGAAATTCCCCAAGCAAAATTGTTAATTTCACTACAGAAGCATTTAATTGGTCAGATTGATCTGAACTGAAACTTTTTTTTTTATTATTTTTACTTTTGCCTGTGCCTCGAGATTTTTTCTTTCAATAATTTACACAGTGCATGTCTCTTTTAAAGCAAGCACCTTGAACACCTGTGGGGCTGTCTGTACATCTGTCTCCTTTTTTCCAGTGGCAGTGACTTTGTCCAGCTTTGTCTCCACTTCTGTTGCACCTCAAGCACCTCCTGACATGGATGTGTAGTGCAGCACGGGAGTCACCTGCTGACTCTGTGTCATGGAAGAAGTGAGTTATTCAGGGAGCTCAGCCCATAGGAGACAATGAAGAGATAAAGCAAATTAACTCAAATTCCTGTGTTCCTCACAACATTTTGGAGGCGCAGTTTGAGGTGTGCTGCAAAACAAAAGAGTGCAGATCTCGGAACTGGTGGTGTGGTTGTGCTTTTTGTTTAATAGTTGGCTTTTCCTCTGAAGATTTGGCTTTTACAATGATGCTACCAACATGCTGGAATTTCTGCCCCATGGAAAAGCATCTGCTCTTATGCTGAGGCCATGCACCAATGCATCCCATCTTGTACACCCCCTTGCCCCGCCCCCTAACTTTAGTTTTATTTCAGCATGTGCCAAAGTTTCCTTCTTTTCCTAAAGTTTGGGGTGCATCCTCTGCTGCTCCCAAATTCTCACTCTCCCTGGACCCTGACCAGCACTGCCCCATGGTCACTTGTAGCCAGTGACTGTCACCTCCCCAGCAGCCCCTCCTCACTGCCCACCAGTAGGTCCAGCTCTCCCTGTCCCTTCTTGGTTCAGGAACTGAACACTCCACCCCTGACATTCTCCAAAAATCCCCTGATGGCTTCATTTCCCTCCCAACCAATGCCAGAGAGGTTAAAGTCCCATAGGAGAAACAGTGATAGCAGCCAGAGCCTGGTGGTCAGTAGCAGCCCCCAAGGTGTCATCTGTCCCCATCCCTCTTCTCCAGGTCTGCCTCAGCCCTGTGCCACTAAAACAACTCAGAGAAGTGGCTGTCATGAGGCAGCACATCTGTGTTGTAGAGAAAAAACATTATTCTGCTCAGATGCTCTTGGGCTTTTGTGCAAGCTGATGGTCTTTCCACCAGAGCCTGCAGAGTGCTGTCACCTTCACAGCTCAGCACAGACCAAAACCCTCAGAGGGAAATGTCCCAGGTGTGATGCAGCACACATCCTGCCTCCTCTGATCCATCATAACCCACCCAATACATAGGAGGCCAAAATTTAATTCTGCTTGGCAAAAGGATTTTGAATCTTCCCAGAGCCACACTCCACTGGGTTAATCAATTCCAATAGGATTGCAAAGATAGTTTGGAGATTTCCCTGGCACAAAGTGGGGTGCCTGTGCCACTTCTGATGACATGGAACAAGAACAGCTATCATTCCTTTTGAAATAGTTATCTCAAAGCCCATTGAAATACTGTTCATAATTATTGAGACACAGTAAAAAAAAGAGAAAAAGTATCACAATTAGTTAAATACCAGTGTTTTCTGCAAATTATTTGACCAAAAAAAAAGAAAGAAAGAAAGCAAATTAACTAATTGAAATATCCCAAACTATTATCAGGCACTATTGATAGTAATTCTCATTTACATAATTCAAATTGTCATTTAAAAATTCATTTTAAAATGTTGCAAGTTTACTGTATAGATGATGAAGTTGAAGCCTTCATTCTCCTGAAGGGAGAATGTCAGGGCTTTTCCCTGTAAAGAAGGCTGTGATATGTTTTCTTGGGTGTCCCCATTAACCTAACAGAAATGTACTGAACTGGTTTTATTTGGAAATATAAAGCAGGAACGAACACAATGTAAAGCTACGAGTGCTCCTCTGCTGCCCCATTCAGGCTCTTTGCCTTTCTTTTTAGTAAACTTTCTTTTTAGTAAAACCCCATATCTTTTCAGGAATTCCCTGGAATTTCCATCATAACGGCTTTGTCTCCAGTAGGTAACTCTGCCTCACACTTTTCCTTTAGCAACTAGTATGCATTGCTCCTTCTGTTTCTGTGCCTAAGGATGACACAGTATCTCTTCCCAATGTAGGGCTCTGTGTGGGTATTGAAGTGATGACCCATAAAAACTTTTGTCCTGTACCAGTGACCATAATCAAGTCCTGAAGTTCTTAATGTCAGAAAGGATCTTTGGAGGTAGCTGGCAAAGCTGCTGTGTCACAGCCAGGCCGACAGGAACAGGCACATGCCCGGATGAGGGTCCTACAGCCTTTCCAAAAGACCTTCCCACCTGAAAGGAGGCCTCTCTTCCCTGTGGCCATGTCTCTCCTGCCATGATGTTCCCTATGATGTGTTGGGGAAATCCCTCATCTTTCCTCATATTTCTCCTCACACTGGTAACAGCCGCTGCCTTCCCCATGTGCCCACCTCTGACTCCCCAACAGACACTGTCCCCTCAGGACACTGGGCATAGTCCAGGCTGACTCCAGGCACCCAAAGTCCCCTGCACTGGGGGAGCCCCAAGCCAGACCTTGGTCTGTCAGAGCCGTCAGAGACATGCCAGGAGCGTGCAGGGACCCCTCCAGGAGGGGAGGGGACTCCAGGAGTGCATGCCTCAAGTTGTAGGCTGTATTCTTGGTCCCACAGCCCAGCTGACAGGCACTTGCTACAAGGCCACAGCCATCCCGTCATCCTGGTCCAGAGCTTCTCCAGTACATCTGCCTTCCTAGCCTGGCTGTTCACACCCAAGGCTACAGCATTGCCCACACTGGGTTTATGCCCATCTCCACCTCCAGCTTGTCAAAGCCCCTGAGTGAATGATGGGCCCTGTGGGTACCACCCACCTGCTCCCGGGATGCCTCTGTTCCATCAGCACTGGGTTTCAGTGATGCTGCTCCAGCATAAAGGAGCATAGAGAGCTTCAGCTTCCTGGAGGGCTTTATGCCCATTTCACACTCACAGCACCTCCCCAGTGACTGCCACCCCTGTCACTGTCACACACCCCGGAGGATTTTCTAACTCCTGAGTGACTTGAAATATTTTCTTACCCAGATTTGCCACCAATTTCCTCTTGTAAAGCCTGTGACACTAGTTACAGCACACCAAATGTCAAATTTTCCTCTTGCCCTTTCCAGATACCCTCAGTGTAACTCCACCCCCAGACGTGTTTAAGGAGGTCATCCCAAATTCTTCCTTCAACCTGCACTGTTAGGTTGCCACAAAGGAGAGAAAATCCCACCTGGTAGAAATGCCAAGTCCTTTCTTTCAGAACAACACCAGAATCTCAGGGTTATTTAGAGACTTCCACCAAGTGGAGAAAATCAGCCCTTGATTTCTCTTGGCTTCATTGTCCATCCATGTGCATTCCAGAAAGAGAATTACTCTTTAGTTAAAAAATCTGAAAACACATAGTTTTGGTCCCTGAAATGGCATTGGGAGCTGTTTTCTTATTTTTATTTTTCTATAGTAGATACCACTGCAAAGCATCAAGGCTGGCAGTTCTACCTCGCCCCCTTTTGAAATGCAGTTGACAGGATAAAAGTTGTGTCAGTCATAATTTACTCTAGTCATAGACACTGAGACATAATATTTTAAGTTTTAAATATATCCTGGACCATGCAGTTTGGTAGACAAACATCCAAGAACACTGATGCCTTCAAAAAATAAAAGAACCATAATTTTTGACAAACTTTACTTCTGTTCTAATGTTCTGTACACTACTCAAAAAGCTGTTTGTTTATAAACATCTGATTCCCTGAAAACCATCCACGTCAAGAAACAAACAGCTGTGGAGATCAGTAAAAACATGTTTCAATAGGAGCTGTTTGTTATAGAACCCAGGGTATTGTAATAAGGATACCTTGGAAATATATAAAAAGTGAAGAAAAACTCCAGTTCCCCCTCTGTGAAGCAGCAATTACTGCAAAGTAATGTTCTGGAGCCCCAGGCACAATGTTGCCATGTTGGGAATCTGAAATAAAAATGTCCACATTTTCTGTGATGTTTGTTATACAGGCATAGTAAACAGGATAAATGATCTGGCACGAGTTCCTCTTTGCAGTTTAATAGCCTGAGGTATATCAGCTGTCTAACTGTGTAATCCACTTTCATAAAACATCCAAGAATTATGAAAGATCCAGCCTGTAGCTGGAGAAACTGGTGTGAAGAAATTTAGGTAGCTGAGGCTGGTCTGGCTCTATTAAGTATAGTTATGTGCACTATTGCAATACATTTTTCTTTACTCATGTCTACCAGCAATAATAACAAAATATTTCCATTTACAATGCCCTGGATCAAATACATTTCATGCTTACTTGGTTTTGATTTGCTTAGGAACTCTGCAGGTCCTATTTAGAATCTGCTTCAGTCAAAATGAGTTTTTCTCTCAAGTTAATGAATATTGGATCACACTTCAACCCTGAATTCTGGGAACATTATCTGAATTAATCTAAAGAGAAATTTACATGCTTGTTTAGAACTTAGTTAAAGAGAAACAGGTTAATTTTAAAAAACCCTAAAATGAACTCCAAAACAATCAAGTAATTTTACCACATTTGTTATTATCACCACAAAAGTGATTTTCCAAAATTTTCCAAAGCAAATATTACATCCAAACCAGTACCAAAAGTTAAAAGACAGTGACAGAGTCTTGGCTAAAAAAAAATTTACTATTCCATCTGTTTTCAAAAGTGCCACAAATTCTCTGGTTCATTAAAACAAACAAACAAAAAAGTTCTTTAGGGAAGGACTAAAATTGCATCCCATTTGTCAAACAGGTGGTATTTAGGAAACAGAGGCGACAGTTCCCTGGCCCCCATGGTGCTGCTGGCAGAGCAGCCAGGTAGGCACCTGAGCTGCCTTCCTGCATGGCCAATGCCATCTCAATGTTGCAGTGCAGGCCAGAGGTGCCACGCAGCTGGAATCTTCAGGACTTGCCAGAAGGCAGCACCGTGAGCTGGCAGTGGCTTGAGTGGGGCAGAAGCATCCAGGCCGATGCCACCAACATCTGGACCCAGCGGACAACTTTCTCCGCGTCCAAGCACGAGCCTGTGCAGAGGGTGTCCAGCAGGTACCAGCCCTGGTCCATGGGCAGCTGGCCACCAGAGGTGTGCAG
>VZUI01098312.1:0-33413 GCA_013401135.1 Cettia cetti | reverse complement strand
GGGGGGGGGGGGGCCCCCCCCCCCCCCCCCCCCCGCTCTGGCAGCCTCAGCCTCCTGCTCAGACCGGTTTTGCCAGATGATATACCTCTGCCACAGCAACCCTTCGGCAGTCAAAGAGCATTTCTCACTGATTTCAGCATTTCTCACCAATTTTGGCAGCTGGAGAACAACCATACTGAGGAAACAGAGGCCTTGGAAGAGGCTCAGGGTGTTTCAGGGCACCCCAGTATAGGGCACTCAGCATCACTGCCTGGTGCTTTGGCTGACACCAGACAATAAAACTCTCCTCTCCCCTCTGAAATTAGTAAATTTCAGTTGCTGTTTGCTCCATCACTGCATTTTGTGGGCTTGGGGCGACCCTGGCAGATGCTGCAGGGTGTTGGGAGGAGCCACTGGTGGCCACTGCCTCCTTTCTCACTTGTCTGTGGGCTCGGTGTCCCTCCTGTCCCCCTCAGCATCAGCTCCAGCTGCTCAAATGCAGCTCACTGCCTTGTGATCATGACCAGGGGCCGTTGCTCGGCAGGGATGCAGGCAGCAGGCTGCAAATTGGCAGCACTGAGAGAAGCAAAATGCACCCGGGGACATGCGTGGCAGAGCCCCCGGGAAGAAGAGAGGAGAGGGCACTTGAAGGGATGCAGGGCCACAGAAGCCAGGAGTGCTCGAGCTCGCATCACAGCATCCCATAATGCTGCATCTGCAGTGAGAGGCTCCCAGAAAACCTGTTGATATGGCAACCCTGCATGGGAGAGTGCCTGTCCCGCTTGCCTCTGCATCCGCTCCTGGTCCCTGCCACACCACACATTCCCTGGAGCCCTGCAGTGTCCCCGGCCAGCATGGTCCCTGGGGGCCACAAAACTCATGGTTGAGGAGGTGAATTACAGTCAGATGAAGCAAAATGCTGCACACAGTGAAAAAATCATCCCAGCATTCTCAGACAATGCAGGCCTTTCAATTGCCTTTTGGATAGCAGACCCCGATGCCCCTGTGGGCTCCTCTCTGCAGTGCCAGTGATGCTCACAAAAACTACAAGGTGAGGGATGGATGGATATTGGAAAAAGAACAGAAACCACTCCAAAAAGGGGTGCTAGTGCAGCAGAGCCATGGGATGAGCTGTGCAGCTGTTGGCTATCCTGGCTCAGTTAGGAACTGAGCACCATCCAGGTGGGGTGACAAGCTGTGAGTTTTGGTTGAGAAGGAATTCAGTAGCCTGTAAGTCCTCAATATTCACCGTGTCTCTCAAAACAAGGAGAGCACCCAAATTAGTTGGCTTGGCATTTTTAAAATCAAGGAAATACTTTTTCATGACTCAAATTTGAACTGCAGACTCATAGGTCGGTGGGGGCAGAAGGGGATCAGTCCCCACCTCCCTTGTGTTGGCCCTTTTTCTGTGTGTGACAGCACACTGGCTTCACCCAGTCCCATTTGGCTGCTTTCCCATCCACACTCTTCCACATATCCACCACTGGACCCAGTTACAGGTCAGCCCTTTCCCACAGCTACCTATGTGACATGGGCACTGTTGGGCAGAGCCCCTTCCATCCCCCCACTTGTCTTTGGAAACGTGAGAATTTTCCTGACTGTGAAATGTCACTGCACAGTGAAAATCCACCCTGTCCTGCACTACCAATGTTTGGGGGTTCAGGGGAGGCACAAGCATCCCCACAGCACCCACCACTTGCATTTGGGATCATTCACAAGGTGTCAAAGCAGTAGGTGACAAACATCGCAGACATCAATTTTTCAGCTGCCAACACTGATGCTGGAGGGGTCTGGGTGCTCAGGTGCAGGGGGCAGCCCTGTGGCACCACCAGATTTCAGGTCTGCCTTTGGAAAAGGTGGGAGTCACTGGTGACCACAGATTCTGGGTTTTTTTTTAAATCAAATGGTGCTTAAAATTAAATCTCTTTGCTAGTGACTGAAATTTGATGGATGAAAGGCATTTCTCCACATTTCCAAGTGATTTTTTTTTTTTTGTGGCAGCTCTGCCACTTGCCTCACTGTGTGTCAGCCTTAAACATGGTGATGGCCAAGCTGCCTTCAGGGATGCACAGGGCACCCTCACTGTGACCCCTGGGAAAGGTGAGCACAGACAGCAGGCAAAGAATTGCTATGAGATGTAATTAAGCCAGACAAGGAGCAATTCCTCACTGCAGAGCTGCAGTGGGTTGCTTTAGAGTGTGATTCAGATCCACTTCAAGAGCTGCTGAGCCTTTAATCCTGCCTGCTAATCCCCTACCTGAACCTTTACCTTCATTTTCCAGGGACTTTGGTGCCTTATCACAGCAGGGTGGTCTCTTCAGAGGAACCCCCTGAAGTTTGGTGCCTCCAGCAGTCCCTTTTGTAGGGGCCAGAGCCAGTGTTGACACCACCATAGATGCTTCTCTCTGGCATAGGGGGACACGGCTGTGTGCCCATCTGCAGTGATGCCTGAACTGGGGCCAAAAGCTTTCCCTCTCCATGGGCTTGTTTTCTGCCTCACCATGACCACTGTGCCCAATGTTACACCCAACCTCAGACATGTTCTGGCAGCTTGAGAGCACTCAAGGAGCCACAGGGATGCATCCCCCAGGTGTGGGTCTGCAAAGCCAGTACGTGCAGTGGTGCTGATGCAGCACATCATAGCTCCAGCACAGGGACCCCTGGGACTTGCCAGAGGGCCTCTCCCAGCTGGAAAAATAAATTTGGGTGAAAGATAGGGTGGCTCCTTGGCAGAAACCCCAGCAGTAGGGTTGGTTGGTGGATCCCAGCTTGGTTTGGCCTTGACCTCCTGCAGGCACCGGGGGCTGTGGAGGAAACAGCTCCTCAGGAGCCATCCCAGGGGTGAAGCTGGACCCCGGGCAGCGCCTGGAGGCAGGACGTGGGGTGGGGGCATGCAGGCAGCAGGAGCTGTGGCACAGCCCTTGGGAGGGGATGGCACCACAGGGATGACCTTCAGGAGCAGTGGCAGAAGATCAGCTGGCAGCCCTGCGGTGGGAGGCGGAGTGAGGGGGCCATTAGGAGTGTCAGATGTCTGCGATGCCATTACACACCGGACGCCTGTCTCCGCACCTGGTTAATTATTAACCGAGTCCATGTTGCTGCTGAGGGGGACACAGCCAGGCTAACCCAGCACCGCCTCTCTGTGCAGCGACTGCTGCCAGGAGTCATCCTCCAAGCCAAGCACAGCCTTTCCTGCAGCAGCCCCCACTGACTGTGACATAGCAGCAAGGCAGCCCTTGGAGCAGGGAATCCCACATCCCACAGAATTGCTGTGCCACCAGCCAGGGACAACACACGTTCACAATAACGCCTCTCTTTTCTCCCCTGCAGACTTGTGCCTTTTTTCTCTTCTTCTCTCCTCCTGGCTTTGCCATATGCAATAAGGAGTAAATAAAGAACACTGATGTTAAAAAAAAAAAAAAAAAAAAAAAAAAAAAAAAAAAAAAAAAAAAAAAAAAAAAAAAAAAAAAAAAAAGTAGATCAAGGGAAAGACTGGGAATCCTTTCCCCGCCATCTCACTCACAGCAGCCCCGGGCCTCTGGTGTTCCCTGACTGTGTGGTTTACAGGGCTGAGGGGCTGCCTGCTCTAAGCCCTTGATGCTGCAGCCAGGAGGAACCAGAGAGAGCCAGGAAGGCACCATCAAGCCCAGCTGGTGTAACAGCATGGGGATGCCACTCCAGGCCAGATTTGAGCTAGAGGAGAGGGGTGACTTGGAGAGGCACAAGAGGTGACTTCCACTCTAAGACACACATCAAAGACACTGTTGGCATGTTTGTTTTCCTCTAACAAGTCTCATACAAGCCCCAGTTTGGCTTTCAGCTGCTGAGTGGCTGGTGGGTAAAGAATAAAAGATTTCTGAATTTCAATAAAAGCCCCCTTATCTCATCCCTCTCCATCAAGGCTGCTCCACATTCTCTGCCTTCCAGGCTCAGTGATTTACATGGTAATGGCCTCTTCAGCCCAGGGTCAGATGGGGAATTTCACTGGAGCCAGACTGCCGGCTTGGCCTTGAGGCAGAGGGCAAGGAAGGGCCAGGGGTGTGCCCCAGCACCCTGCCAGCAGCAAGGGTCAGCAGGGAACCAGGCTGGTGGATGCAGGGGAAGGCACGGGGAGAACCCTGGCACCGGGCTGTGGGGAGCCCCAAGCCCCCCCAGCACTCGGGGGGTGTGAGGCACGAGTCTCCTGGCGGGACCGCTGGAGCTTGGCTCGGAGCGCTGCTTCTTCCCTGCTCGTGCCAGATGGTGGCTGGTGCAGAAAGGCAGAAATGTTTAGTAGATATTTCTGTTCTGTATTTGGAATGAAGCAGGAGGATATATTCATCTCCAGATGATACTGTGGATGGAATATAAATCCTGCCATCTGTAACAATGGGGGATGTGAGGCATGATCTCCTCGAATTCAGCATTTGCAGATCATCCAGACAGCTGATGCTCAGGAGTCTAGAAGGAGCTAGCTCAAGCCAACACCACAGTTTAACAGATCTTGGAAAAATGATCAAATTCCAAAAGACTAGAGAAATGTCAGTGTAGTTCCAGTGTCTAGAAAAATTTAAAGGCATAGTCCAGAGACCTGCACATGAGCTGGTCGGTTCATGTCTTTTTGTGGGGTCTTTTTTTTGGACAGCCTTATAGGTCTGATTGATAAAGACAAGTGTACCATTATATCAAACTGGAATTCCTCAAAGCATTTTGCTTATTACTACATGACATTTGGAATGCAAAAATCCACGCTACAGAAGGAATTAACAGAGTACAAACTAAGTGAATGAAAACCCCCCTCAGATGTGGTGGCTGCTGGGCAGACTTCAGAGGATAGTGGTGTCCTCAGTGAGGTCTCCTGGGGAAATCTGTCCTTGTTGCAACAATGTGTAGTTTTTATCCAATGGTCACCTGGACCACAAAAAGCTGTGATGTGAAGTCTGCAGGTGACTGGTAGGGATGTTAATAACGAGCAGGCCATGTTGCTGCTCTAGTATCCTCTAAATTGCCTGGTAAAATGGCCATAATCCAACTAAATGCATTTTAATACGGGTGCATGCAAGCGAAGACAACTGGGAGAAAGATTGCAGCCTTTATCTCCAGGATAGGGCTTGGAAAGCTGTGACAGAAGGTGGTCAGGAATGATTTCAGGTAACTGACTCCATATGAGCTCTCACTTCAACAGCACGCTGAAAGCATCCAACATCTTCCTTGAATATATAACAGGAGAATATCAAACAAAAGCAGGGGAGCATCTGGACTCTTCACATTACCGTTGAAATGATTACTATGGATGTTATTGGCAACTTGGCTGTCTAGAATTAAAAAGGTCACCAAAGTTCAGGAAAGGAAAGACATACATTCTATCCAGGCATCAGAAAACAAGCTCTGGTACAAGATTGGAATGGTACAAACTTCTTTCCATCTCAGTTTTCTGGAAAGAAGATTTAGGTGTGCTCCAACCTCAGCCAGAAATGTTCCTGACAGCTCAGCAGTCTCCGGCTCACAGAGGAGCAACAAGATCTGAAGGCTGAAGCAGCAGTTAGAAAAATTCAGTCTGGAAAGGAAATACAAGATGCTGGCAGGAGGGCAGGAGATGTTGGATCAGCTACCCAAAAGGCAGCAGTTTTACCAATTTTACAACCAATTCCCGTATGTGAGATAGGTAAATCCAATTTTTGGGGAGGCTCCATAGCCTGGTCGTGCACAAGCCCTTCTCTACCCAGGGGTGCTCCACCTGTCCCAGGGACACCAGGACCTCCTGTGCTGGCCTCAGCATATTCATGACCTGCATGCCACAGGGGCAGGAGGTGGCTCAGGGACTGATTCTGTTTCTCTCTCTCCTTTCTCAGGATGTTGAGCCCACCTCAGCAGGGCTGGGCAGCTCTCAGGACACAGGGGTTGGACGCCCTGTGGAGGCACCACCCTGTGCTAAGCTGAGCCTTGAGCCCATAGCAGCACACTTTGTGAGTGCCCCTACCAAAGCACCTCTGCAAGGATCCTGCTCCTCTCTGAAAGACAGAAGTGTCTCATTTGGGGAAAAAATGCTGTGGATATAAAGCAGTGTCTCTTCTTTAGTGATTTGGGGTTGGATTTTTTTTTTTTTAATTACAAAAATATATCTATTTCTTTGAAATAAAAAGTTTGGAAGTTTGGTGTGTTATTTCCCTTGCCTCTTCTCCCAGCTCTTTCCCGTTAGTTGTTCCTGCTCTGGAGTGGAGCAGAAGGATAGTGGGTGGGGACTGCCTTATGACTTTTCCCTTTCTAGCTGGAACAGGGCCAAACTTCTTCAACTTTGGAAAAGTGACAAGAGAGAAACAAAAAAAAGAAGCACTAAGTCTGGTGATCTGAAATGGCAGAATAAGAAAAACGGGTTTGGGGTGGATTGGGTTTTTCTCCTAAAGAAGAAAACGAGAGCAAGTAAAGTGAAATCCATAAACATACAGGTGGGGAGAAAATGACACAAAAATGAGGGAGGGTGCGCAGAGGTGTCAGATTTTGAAAACAGAAACAAATTAAGGAAAAGATTTTATAGGAACCTAGCAAAACAGAAATATGATTTTTCACTAAGTTGCTTTTCCATTTTTCTCTCATTGGGCAACAGCTAGAGCCCTGTCAGGGGCACAGTTGCATCCTTCAGGGAATGAGCTCATGTCCTCTGCTAGGGACATCTCCTGGAGAGCCCCTGCACCAGGCAGCCCTAAGCAAGAAGAGGGATTAAGGGGCCCAAAGGAAGTGTCTCCCCCCATGTCTATGTGTGGATTTCAGAGTCTGCACAGCCAAGAAAATGTGGCTGTGATGAGACTTGGAAACTTAGAGGGAGAATTAGAGAAGGAAAAAGCAAAATATGTCAGAGCTGTCTCTGCATTGAGGCTGGAAACCAAGGGAATAGGCAGGAGGAATGAGAAGTTCTCATGCATGAAGTCAATTGTGATTTGGCTGGCAGTGCAGAGGTCTGGGGGGAGGGTATGTGACTGAAATACCGGTGGGACATTGTGCAGAGGAACCACAGGGAGTAGCCCTGGCCTGCCAACCCCCCTCCCCGAGTGGGCGTGCCTGAGAGGGGGAATTAATAAAATCCTGGGGAAGACAGCAAAGGCAGCTGCTACCACTGCAGCCATGCAGCCGTTTTACACCAGGATGGAGCCTTGGTGCTGATCACAGGGCACATGGGAGGCTCTGATGTTGTTTAGAAGAAAAAGCTAATTTTTATTCATAATTAATTGCAATGCAGATTAGTGGATGCACATGTGATGGGCTTAAACCTTAAAGCTCAAACATAGGATTGTTGAAAACTTAGTGACTCATTAATAACAGACAGACTTGTATGGAGAGGATCATTAAGTAAATGAGTTACAGAAGGCTGTGAGAAACTGCAATAACCTGAACCTCAGCCAGAGGCTTTTGGGGTGAAATTCAGCATGTGCAGCAGGTCATACTGCTGGCCTGTACGCTGCTCTTGCCTAGACGTGGGGAGGAAAGCCTGGCAGGCACCAGCAGGGCTCTAAATCCCTCTCTCCAGAATAAGCAGCTATTCATGCTGCAACATTTCCAAAACAAAAGGCTAAAAGTGAAGAAAAGAAAGAAGAAATAAGATTTTCTGATGAGTGGGAGTCCCTGTTTGCAAGGTTTTGTTGGAAACACAAGGCAAAAATCATATCATGCTTAGTCAAATATGTCACAAATGATGCAGAAAATAATTCTCTGTGGTAGTGCCAGAGTTGTGCCAGGGTGCCTTCTGGCATAGAGGGTAGAGACAAGATTGCACATACAGTGAATGTCAGCAGAGCAAACCCTTGCACAGGGGCAAATATGTTCGAGTGAGTGGTCAAACCTTGCAGCAAAAAGAATGAGAAACAGGTGTGCAGCCACCAGAAGCTGGCAATGTTGCCAAGCACTAAAACCCTTGCCTCCATCCACCCAAAATATCACATATTTGGCATTATTTGTCTTCCAGCTTCTGAGAAGGCAGTTGCATGAGGTTTTAATGCCCTTCTCTGAAGCTTTTTGGAATATTAACTTATTTCCCTCCCCTACAAGATAAAATAAATGGTCCAGAACTGGGGAATAAATGGGCTTAGGGAAGCTTATGGGTTTCCCTTGAAACCAGAGCCCTGAGCAATGCTGTGCTGAGCCAGCCCTGCCCTGAGGCACAGGTGAGGGCAGTAGTTGATGGGCATGGGATGATGGGCTGAGAATCTCCTGAGGGGGAGGCATCAGGCACCTCCCTTGGGACTGGGGAAAGGCACAAGTCGCTTTGGAAATCACTGTTTGAAAGCAGTACAGGGTGCTACAGTAATGGGAATTAATGAAGAGCCTATAACAAAGACTGCTTTGCATTTAGAATTTAAAAAAGAACAATAACACAAAACACTGTTGGTCTCTAAACAAGCACAAGATAATGCACTTCCAACAATTCTATCCAGAGGCACCACTTGAGAATCTCTCCTAATTGTGAGCTTAGAAATATTTTTATTGTAAATGCCACAGGATGACATATAGGGAGATACTCACCCTGTGCCACTCCACACTTTTTGTGACAGTCGAGTCCCACTTTAGTTTAAAAGCTGGTGCACAGAATGTCATTTACATTTAAAAAAGTCATCTCCAAAGAAGGAGAAACATTTGCTATAATAGGCTTAGCCCGGGAGGATTCTCAGATATCTGGGTGGACTGAGGCTGTCTGGAAAGGGAATACCACATTAAGCTCCAAAGGTCGGTTACTTCAATGATCTCTCCAAACCAAAAAAAACCAAAAAAACCTCCCCACTCTTAAAGGGTAAAGCAAAAATGCAACATCATATAGAAAATCTGAGAGCTGTTGAAAGAAGAAAAAAATTCAGATGGAGCTAATTCTGTATCTGTCACTGCCAAGGCAGCTTAAGGAGGGAGATGCTTTGGTTTACATTATTTAAATGCAACTGCAACACGCGAACACTGTTCTGTGAAACCACTGTATGACAGGCAGGTTCCCAGGAAAAGGGGAAAAAATCACTGTGAAATGAAGGGCATTTGCTTCAGCAAATAAACTGTGAAGAGACAAGCTTAAATCTAACTTCAACAAGATCTTTAATATGCTATTTGGATGTTGTAAGGGTATGAGAATGCCCTTTGATATTAGTCCTGCTTCTGAGATATTTCACACAGTAATTGCCTACATCTTTAAGGTACAATGTATTGAAGCTATGGTGATTGCTATTTTAAATTGGGCGATGGTTCTAAAAAAGCAGAACCGAAGAGCCAGGCAAGAACCGGAGAGAGCAGAGAAGACACTTCAGAATGAACTTTAAAAGGTCAAAATTTGGTCTAGCAGAATTACCTGCACTGTCTCTGAGCTGAGCTATGATGGCTTTGTTGCCAATTTAGATAAAATAGAAGCAATAATTAGAATGTCTAGCCTCTAGGATATAAAGCGGATCTACAGAGATTTATGAAAACAATATACTATTTGGCAATATCTATTCCTAAATCTATGGCCAGTATTTCCTCAGGAGAGAAGTGCTGCAGTCTGAAATTGCCTGGCATTGGGCAGGCAGGGAAGTGAGTGCTGGAAAGGCTAAAGCCATGTGATGGAGAGCCTTTCCCGTGCCTTGGGGTCCTGCCTGCCCTTTGCTGCCTGCCTGAGGGCAGGGCAGGGCCCCAGTGAACCCTTCCTGGGCTTGCCTTGTGACAGCCAGGCATGGGACTGTCATTGCTGGAGCCCCTGTGGGGTCTCTCCCTAGTGCCCCCGGACAGGTGGGGCATGCACTGCATTTCCTGCAAAAGAAGGGAGCAGGCTCTGTAGCAGGCTCCTGCCTGCCCCCAAACCTGTGGATGTCAGCCTGCACTAGGAACACTTGAGCATGGCTAAGCACAAACCCATCCAGGGTCTGGAACAGAAGGAGGAGGCTTTGTGGAGCCTTGTCCTGCGAGCTCGACCACAGCAAAAAGGATTAAAATAGGCTGCAGACTATTCCTTCCTTTAAAAAGCCTGCAATTGCTTAAATCCAAGAGGAGCAACCAAGGCTCCAGGGGGAAGAGCCTTGCTCTGGTTCTGTGGGAGTGTGGGATGCTCAGACTGGTCTTTTTCTTTCGTCTCTGTAACAACCACACTAATATACAACTGCTGTTGTTAGCATCTAAATTTGGGCTACCAAGTGCCATAAGGAGGCATGTCACACGTGGGGGGTTCACTTGAAATGCTCAGCCTCAGGAAGTGCTAAGCACCAAGCAAAACACAACATGCAAGTGTCTTAAACAGCTCTGGAGTCCTGACACACATAATCTGGATGTGTGGATGTGTCAGATGCCCTGCTGCAATGCTCAGCATCTCACAGAATCATGGCCACGGTGATCAAAAGGAAAAGGCTACTAACATGAAGCTCCAGGTTGAATATCCTTTACTCGTGTCCTGCAGTCCCTTTGGTCTGCAGCAGATTGAAGCCATCCAGAGTTTTCATCGTCGCTTTGCTGATGAGTGAGAGCAAATGGAGATGGTGAGCCCCACACCTCCCAAAGGCAGAGGGGCAGCAAGGGTGCTCAACAATGACTTACCAGTTTCCAGGCTATCCCTAGAGATGCTGTTGCACTTTCATGAGTCCAGTCACTAGACAGAGCTAGTGGGTTGGTGCCAGGGCTTTTGCCCTCTCTCTGTGTAGTTTAAAGTGGCTGACAGATGGTTCTGCCACCCATGGGCAATGACAGCCAGGAACAGGGAAAATTGCAGCAAGCAGTTCTGCAGGGAGAATTGCTGTGTGAGTGGCTGGGTGGTGAGAGGAGCAATTAAAATATAATCCACAGGTATAAAAAGTCAGACAAGAAATGCGTAGCTAGGAAAACATAGAAAACAGCAACAAAATTGCAGAAGATGGTTAGGAAACAAGAAATAAGAAAACAGCCCATACACGTGGGCAGAGCTGTGACCTACCCATTTAATCAATCAAATATATGAACACACCAGGTCCACGTGAAAGTGAGCAAGTGCCAAAACAATGTATACCTGTAGCAGCATATGCTTAAACTGTGCATTTAAACATCCTCCATGTGGACAGTGTCGCTCTAGTCACATTGTGGTGTTTGTATATTTATGTTTTTGTTTAATTCAAAAACAAGAACAGAAGGACAGAGGAATTAGGGAATAAATCCAAGTCTTTCAGCAACTGAAGGCTGAGTTCGGCTGACTCCAGAGTGGTTTGGGGTGGAGAAAACTGTGCTCACCTACCTTCAGTAATGATAATGATGAAATTGGGGATTCTTCTTCAGGATGCAGAGAATATATCAGAGAGCACCTGGAGAGGCCAAGAGCAAAGGATAAACACAGAGATGGTAAAAGAATATCTGACAAAACTCAGCCTATATATTGTAAACTGCAGGTCTCAGACACAGTGCACCTGAGAATTTTAAAATAAATCTATGAAGACAATCTTGAAAAATAATCTTTCCTTCATCAGAGGGGTTATCTGAGCCCTGGGAGAGAGCAATGTGCATCCCATTACAGAAAAATGTTGAGAAGACGGGACCAGAATCTGTTGCCCTCTTGCCTGCAGCTCTCTGGCAGGAGAGTTTCAAA
This sequence comes from Cettia cetti, assembly GCA_013401135.1. Taxonomy (NCBI): domain Eukaryota; kingdom Metazoa; phylum Chordata; class Aves; order Passeriformes; family Sylviidae; genus Cettia; species Cettia cetti. The sequence goes on along the minus strand of VZUI01098312.1, from coordinate 21,907 downwards.
CTGGGTTTCTTCTCTCCATCTTCTTCTTTCCTGCTTTTCCTTGTTACTGCTTTACCTAACCTACAGCCTCTGCCCAGGGCTTCACAGCACAGCTGGGAGCTTGGAGGTGAGGCAGCCTGCCTGCAGGGCTCACCTCTTGCCTGTGTACACAGCCTTCCTTGTTTCAGTCCTTCCCATGTGGCAGGAGGGGAATGTTTGCACACTGCCTTTGCTTTTGCTCATGGAGACATTTTTTCCAAAATCCGAAGGGAACTGAATGTCAGTGGGGAGGGAAAACTAACTCTATATCTTATTTTCAAAGTCCAGCAGCTCACATAACCAACAGCCTTTTTAAGTGCAGTCCCTGGAAAATAAGAATTTCAATAACCTCTATTCTCAGATAACCTGCTGAGCAGCCACACATCTCTCCCTCACCAGGAAGCAGATGTTTTGCTCTCCTCCCCAGCTCTTTCACGTTTTGGGAAAGGACTAAGATGTGAGAGCTGGTATGAGAGTGGTATGAAGTTTCTAGAGGCTGGGGAATCTGCCCTTCACCCAGCTCCTCCTGGCACACAGCTCACACCACAGATAAATCACAAAGCTCTCCAGCCGACTGCACTTAACTGTGGTAATGATGAAGGTGATGTGGGATGCACCTCGAGCCCTTCAAGCAGCTTGTGGGTTTGGGAGTTCTGCAGTAGCTGAAGCTGCTTTGCAATCAGTTACTGCCCAGGACCCAGCCACATGCTCCCTTCAACCCACAGGGACGTCTGGAGGTGGGACTGCACTGCCTCCAACCCCGTCCATCCCTATGCCTTACAAATAATTTCCTCCTTTATCTGAACTGATTGCCCTCATTAGCAACCTGCTCCTCCATTCCCTCTGTGGCCAGTCCTCTCAGAGTTGCTCTTGTAGTGCTGTAACTGAGTTTTCTTAAAGACTGAATGAAAACTCAGTAAAGAATTTGGTGTGGGCTAGAAATTGGTTGATGAGTCATAGACTCAGATAGTAACCATAAAAATGAGACTTCAAAATTGGGAACAATTTTAGTGACGTTACCACCAGAGATAGGACTGGTACTTGCATTTTAAAGTTTCATTAAACAGAGAATGAGGTAGCACCATTTATATCAGCATCACCAGTGGGCACCACAGCCTGGGATGCATCCAAATCTGTCTGGGAACATTAAATCCAAGGGCAGGGTGTGACAAGACAAGACAAGACCCAGCTCTAACATGCAGCAATCTGGAACCTTATAGAGAGGGGAATGTGATCGGTTGACCCTGGCTGGACACCAGGAGCCCAAAAAACTTGCTACATCACTCCCCTCCTCTGCTGGACAGGGGAGATAAAAGAGAACAGAAGCTTCATTGGTTGAGGTAATGGCAGGGAGAGATCGTTCACCAGTTACCATCTCAGCAGAACAGGCCTGACTTGGGGAAATTAGCTTAATTTGCTAACAATTAAATCAGAATTGGATAATGAGAAATACAGCTAAATCTTAATACACTTTCCCTCCACCCTTTCCTGCTGCTTAGGCTTAACTTTACTCCTGATTTCCTCTTCCTCCTCCCCTGCAGTGGCACAGGGGGACAGGGAGTGGGGGCTGTGGTCAATTAATCACACATTGTCTCTGCTCCTCCTTCCTCTGCAGAGAGGAGACTCCTCACACTCTTCCCTGCTCTAGTGTGGATTCCCCATGGTCACAAGCCCTGCCAGCAAAGCTGCTCCAGGGTGGGCTTCCTCTTTACAGGTCCACAGGTCCTGCCAGGAGCCTTCTCCAGCTCAGGATTCCCGTGGGGTCACAGCCTCCTTCAGACACCCCCCTGCTCTGGCGTTGGGTCATCCATGAGTTGCAGGTGGATCTGTGCTCCCAAGGCTGCAGGGGCACAGCTGCCTCACCACGGGCTGCAGGGGAGTCTCTGTTCTGGCACCCAGAGCACCTCCTCCCCTCCTTCTTCACTGGCCTTGGAGTCTGCACAGCAGTTTCTCTCACATACTCTCATTCCTCTCTCTGGCTGCAGCTGCTGGGGTTTTTTCCCCCTTCTTAAATTCGTTATCCCAGAGGTGCTGCCGCTGTCTCTGATAAGCTCAGCCTTGGCCAGTGGCAGGTCCATCTTGGCTCTGTCACACATGGAGGAAACATCCAGAGCTTCTCACAGAAGTCACTCCTGTAGCCCTCACCACTACCCAAACCTTGCCATGCAAACCCAGTGCAAGGAATGGCTTGGGCACTGGAAAGCAGTGAGAGAGGGCTAATGGGTGAGAGCCACGCTAACACTGTATAATCCTGCAAGTTTAACAGCCTTGAACAGAGCTGATGCCCGTTGAGGATGGAGGGTTGAGAAGAGTGCTGTATGCTACCTGCCATGCCAGCACCTGCTCCAGTGCTGCAGCTCGGCAGCACTGCCAGTGTGGTCCCTCACCCCAATCCTTTATGCCAGCGACATTTGAGTGCTTGCCAGCTGTGCACCACACCCAGGGATGGACCCCTTTGCACTGGGCTCTTCTCGCCTGCCTCCCCATGGGGAGAAGAACCCAAGTGGCTGTGGGGTGGGCAGCCTGTCATAGTGCCTATCCACTTGCCTGAATGCAGGTTTGTCCAAGTTTAAAATATAAAAAAGTCCCTCCACTTTGAGAAACAGAAGTAATAGGAATGATGCCAGGATTAAGGCACATGGTTATGAAAGACTGAAGGAACCAAGGTTTTATAAATTAGCAGTGTGAAGAGTCAGAGGGGATGCAGTCTTGCTCTATAAATACCTTCAAGGTAACAATATAAATGAAGGAAGGGAATTAGTTCAGAGTCTCAGAAGATGATAGGACAAGGAGCCTGAAGTTTAAAAGGAGAAGTTGAGGCTGGATGTAAGATTTTCTCAGCAGTGAGCATTCCCAGGCAGGGCACTCAGGTCCCCATGATACACAAGGCTGGAGTGATACAGCAGTGGGACGATGGTAAGGAGCAGCCCACGTGCCTGCTCCTCACCCCTGCTAATGGCTGGCAGATAAAAGTAAGAAAGAAGTTTGAAGCTCTGGTTCACCAACAAAATAGTACCTGGCAGAGCAGAGACACAATGTGAGTTGGAGGGTTTGTGTGTTTGCAGTAGCAGGGAGCTCTGCTGGGCCTGGAAGGGGATCTCTCTCCTGTCCCATGCCGAAGTAGCGATGGCACAGGGATCCAGGGTCCCACTGGGACATGTGAGTTGGGCCAGTGTCTCATTTACAGAGCAGCCACTGCTGGAGGAGCTGCCAGGGTGGGTGCTGACCACGCAGGGTACCTTCCCACTCCAGCTGGGGCAGAAGGCAGGACAGAGGTTCCAGCAAGACCTGTGAGCATTGCCATCCACCCCCATGGCTGTGTCGGAGCAGCTGCTTGGAGGGTTGAGTCCTACGACCGCTCCAGTACATCCAGGACACATTCTGGCCAGGAGGTAGGTGAGGAGAAATCCAGTATCCAGTGCTGCCACACAGTGGTGAAGAGGCATTTCAGAAAGTAACACCTCAAAACCACCCCATGGAGGAATTTTGGCTGAAGCCTGAGGCAGCCCTAGGTTGGGCTCAGGGGACATCTGGGCAGGTGCTGACAAGAGTTTGCAGGCATAGGCGAAATTTAAAGCTCTTTGGTGACCAACTCAACTCTTCCCCTGTGGATATGATGCCCTGCAAAGTGCTCCCAAAGGCAGGCCTTCATTTCCACCGTTGTTATTGGGTGATTTTCATTGTAGTTATATCACCATGTTATAATTTTTTTTTTCCATTCAATTTCAGCCCAGAATTCCTGTTTATATCCTTACATCATCCAAACCAAACAGCCTCCCATGTTGGGCTCCACAGACTTCACAGATTCATAGCTTAACTATTTGTCCTGCTTTGGCAGTGACCCTGAAAAGTGATACTGTACCAACACAGCAGGTTCATAAAGTTGGTTTTTAAATATTGGTACTGAAATAGGCAGAAAGGAGCCAAGGAAAACTCCCCAGACATCCAGGTGTCCAACACACACCTCCTTGCAAGGCTCAGAGCCCACCAACAGGAACACTGATCCTGAAAAGATTTACCTTTAAAACAGAATCTCTTGACTAGGCAGATTCTATTCAGCTTTGAAACATTAAACAGGGATGGATCAAAAACAGGACCCCATTTCCACATGGTCTGAACCACTCACCCCTGTCTTTCCAAGGTAGAGATCATTGTGGTAGCTCCTGTCCATACTGCAGAGGTTCATGATCCTTTTGTATTATTTTTTTTTTCACTGGTGGTGTGTACAACACTTCCAGCTTTGGGATGATCTGCATGCGCACGGTGTGCTATTAATACTCCATTGCAGATCATTACTATAGAAGTTAATTAATACTTTGCCTAAGTACTAAGCCTGTGGCAACCTGCTAGAAGCTGCATGTAATCTGCAGGCCGTAGTTTACTGCTGCTCATCATTCACCCCGCTGGCATCCCACTTCCCCCGTTCCACCAGTCTCAATTAACTTTTGAGGTATGAAAAAAGCTGAGATTTAATTGAGCACATCATCCAGGAGCTATGAAATTTGACCAAAAGGAATAATAATAATATCAAGGAAAAGAATAAAGTTTTATGTAATATGTATTAATAATGTAAGCTTTATATAATAAAGCAATGTAGATATTATTATATATAGCAATAAAGAGGCCACACCATGGCCAGGCACAGAGACAATGGGAACTTCTGACCAACACTTGCTTGCTCTATTTCTACATACCCAAGTTTCCCCTGCTCTTTTGGCCCCAAACCACACTGGCAGCTCATCTGCAAGTGATTACTGGCGAAGACCTATGAGTCCTTCTCAGAGTCACTGCTTCCAAAGTCCTCATTCCTTATTTGTGGGCATCCTTCTTTGTTTTTAGATAAATTATTGCATATACTGAAGCAGATATTGTTTGCCTGCTCCTGTGTTCTACACTGCCTTCTGGCTTGCTCAGTAAATGTTTCTTTGCTGTTCATCACCTGTGATGCCTGGAAGAGTAGTTGTGGCATAGCAGCCGCTGCTCCTGGCAGGCAGCACAGCAGTTCATGCCAGTTGGAGGGACCTTCTCTCCCAAAGCAGGAAACTGGCAACACGAGCACTTGCTTTCCTCCTTCACCACCCACTCACCCCAGGCAGGCTGGCAAACACCATTTGCTGGGTTCCCTCACTTTGTCACGGGCACACAGGCTTCTCGAGGCATCTTCGAAGGAGTCTGGAAGCTGAGGGTGAGTAGTGAGTTGACACAGTCTGAAGCTGATACAAGATTATTCAGGTTTCTGAAATGAAGCTAAACACAACCAAAGCTGATTGCAAAGAGTGGAGAGTGATCTCATTGAGTCAGTGAGTTTAAAAATTAAATTCAGTGTTTGTAGCTGCAAAATAATACACAGGGAAAACACAACTTTAACTCAACATACAAAATCATGGGCCTTGAATGAGTTGTTTGTACTATGAAAGGGACTGTAGAATCTCTGCAGACGGCTCCATGAAAGCAGTACCTCACTGCTCAGCATGAGTCTAAAAAGTAAATCTGAGATTATTAATTATTTAGAAAACAAAGCAGAGGAAATCACTGTCATTCTCGAAGTTTTCCTTAAGACAAATTCACCTCACAGCCATGTTTTAAAAACTGCAACCAGAACTGATTCCTTCTTTTTATTATTTCTTCTTCTTCCTTCCCTCCCTACTTCAAGATCATGGGGAAGGTACAAAAGCCTGTGCTATCAGCAGAGTCACCAGACATTTGGAAAAAAAAAGGTTGAACAGTGAAAAAAAATTGTTGACAGTAGTTATTCAAGGTTAAAGGACAAGAATTTACCAGGAAGAGATTAGAAGGATCATACAATTCAAAATGACTGGACAATAAAATGCCACTAAAACCAATGTTGATATCTGCAAAGTGCTGTAACGAGAATATACAAATCTAATTTCAAGTACATGTGTTGGTCTGTGAGTTAACTGTTACCAAACAGAGAAAAGATTTTGAGGTTATCACAGAGAAATTCCTGGAAATGTCATCACAATGTTCAGCAGAGATCAGAAAAGCAATAGAATAACTGAGAAAGGAATCCAGACCAAACCACTAAACAGCAGCAGGTCAGCAGCACTGCCGATGCTACATGCAGCTCTGCTTCCACGTTGGAAGAAGCAGAGAGCAGAGCTGGAAAAGATGGGAATAGAGTACCAAGGGTAGTTCAGAACCCCAAGTACACAGGGATACAGGAATGGCTGAACAGATGAGGACTCCTGACCTGAAATGACACAAACCATGCTGAATGTTTATAAGGTCCTTAACAGGCCAGAAAAAATTAATTGGAGTTTACCCTCCAATGACTTTTTCAATACCAGAGGTTGAGGCATGAGCCAAGCAACCAAATGGAAGTTCAAAACCAAGCAGAGGAAGTGCCCCTTCAGGGGAGAAGCAAATGAGGTGAGGAACTTTGCTGCCAGAGGATGCTGAGCATGATGAAGGGTCACAGCATTCAAGAAGCAACTGAGTAGAGTAACGCTTATCTTTTCTGGATTAGGAAAAGCCTGAGCTGTAAATGGTGGGATGAGGGAGAATAGATGAGGAAGGTATATACTGTTATCGTCCCCTGCTTGGTCTCCATAAACTTTTGGTTTGTTTCCCTGTAACTTTCTTGAGGCCTCTGAGGGCAGCAAGTCATGGAACAATGCCTGTGCAAGGAACAATTAGGATCATACACCCTGTAAAAGACAGACCTGAGGAGATGCCATAGAAGTCTGTAAAATTAAAAATGACGTGAGAAAGTGATCCAAAATAAACTACTCATTCTTTCTCACTACATAGGAACTGGAAAGCTCACAGCTGAAATGGATCACAGGTGCAAAACCAACAAAAGGAAGCACTTTCCCACACAAGATATGTATATATATTTGTGGAGTTCATTGTCACGAGATTACTGCAGAGTATAAATGGGCTTAGAATGGGATTAGACAAATTCATGAAGGATAGGCACATTTGTGGCTATGAAACACAATCCTGTGGTAGCAAATTTTCTTTTAGAAACTGAAAAGTGACGATGTGTTACAGCCCTAGATAATTCCTCCCTGACCTGAGTGGCTGAATACATGTTCTTAGGTTTCTATAAACTCTATAATGTTCTGCATACATATTATAAAAGTATTAAGTGTAAGCTTATGGTTTCTGGTATATTCTTAGCCTTTGATGGAGAATGAAAATACTATTTTAGGGCATACTGTGAAGAAGGCATGTTGCCAAGATGAGCCTTTGGTGCAGACTGTCTTCTTTCATCTTCTATCATAGCTTTCTGCATTTCAATACTTCCACAATTTTTGTGCCATCGACAAACTAATGATTAACAATTTATATTTTCTGTTTTCTTCACTGCCAAAATGTTCAAAATGTGCATGACCAGGAACTGATTGCTTTGGGCTCTTTAGTCAGATCTCCTGTGAGCATTCCTCATTTGCCATTACAGTGCCAATACAGTGCTCTCCATCTTATTTAATCTTTAGCATGTTTGCTTGCAAGTTCCTGATTTATTAAGGAGAATGTTTGGTATTAGGCAATTAAAAGTCTAGCTGTAGATGGTATTAATAGACTATTGCTTTTTAAAATTGAATTTGTCAGCTATTCAAAAATATATCAAACTAGCTTGGTATTTTCCATAAATTCAGTGGGGGTGAGTTATATTTGCCAGTCTTAATTCTTCACTGGAGTGCTGTATTTAATTCTTTTGCTGTGGTTAGTTGTCAAGAGGAAGGACCTACAACTGTATTTTCCTAAATACTCAAACAATATTAGTTTTTTAACAGATCCTGAACTTTTTTTAGTTCCAAAACCTCTTGAAAACCAATGCTAATCATCCTGACTGGCTCCTAAAAGATCCTTGATGTAAATTATCTAAGCTACTGGTTTAAAAATGGTGCTGTGCATTGCCTTCCATGATCAACGACAGTTAATTATGTCCTACCATCATTTAGTATGACAATGTGATCTATCTTTTCCTCTGAAGACAGAGGATGATGTTTTATAAAAAATTGTGCTTTTACAATTTCATCATTTCTAGTAATAGACCAATATTACCATTAGGATTGTTTTCATTCCAAATACGCTTACCAGAAAAAAGGTTTAAAAAATTAATTATCTTAGGCACAGCTTTACAGTTTCATCCTGACTGATTCTCTTTTAAAAAATGATGAAGATTGGTCAGGATTTCATGTTCTTCTATGAACAGAAATCTTCTATGCTGATTCTTAAATTTGTTTGGCTTAATATTATGTTCCAGCAACAAAAAATACTGCTCAATGCAAATTTACATGATTATTTGAAATAAATATGAACGAGAAGAAAGAACGCAAATGGGTCAGCACGGGTGAGAGCTTTCTCCCACTTCTGAGCATGGCTCTGATTTTCAATTCCTTTGTCCAATTCTCCCTATCTGATTAGAAACTGTATATGAAGTTCAACAAATTCATCAGTTAGCTCTGTAAGTTAGTTTGAGGAAGGGTGAATTTAGTCACAGGGAGGCCATGCAGAAGGGACATGGCACACATTGGAAATACATGCACACAGAAGGTCAGCAGTGGGATGGAGGCAGATGGGCATGGCCAGGAGTGGCTGGAAGAGGTGGAGGTGGACCGTGGCTCTCTGAGGAGGTGGGAGCTGGGCACCAGCCACACGTCCCAAGTATCCCATCCCTCACACTATGGCAAAGGGAAGACAGCTGTTTTCACTAAAATACATTTTACACCTCATTCACCCCTTTCAAGAGTTTGTAATTGCCTTTAACCAAACTCTGTTGGATGTTGAATCCTGGCTCAGATTGCATTTTTAAGTCTTTCAGCAAATCCATCCTGCCATTTTGCATTTTGCCCAGGCATAAAAACCACACAGACATACAGCTTTCCATCATAAATTTTGCAGAGGCATAACAAATTGCATTAGAAGGAATTATCTTGGTCAGTTTAAATGAAGAAACTCTGTTTTCCTCAATAATGATGACCTAAAGATTTTTAAATTTCATGTAACTTAAGTGTTCAAGAAATTGAGTTTATTAGCCTCCATATAATATTAATGATAGATTTGGGTTTCCTTTCATTTAAGTTAGTACATTAAATAATATTGATGTTTATCATTCTGAGGATGGTCTTAGAAATACTCTCTATGAAATTAGTAGAAATTTTGCTATTGACTTCAATGGGTCCAAGGTTTTACCCCTAGCAATTAGCAGTCATTCTACTGTATGACTTGGCTCCCCGAAGGTCTGCAGAGCTCAGCATAATTATAACAGATTGTGTAATCAGACTGGCAGGACATGCAGCTAGCAAGAAGAACCATGTCTACTGCCCTTTTTCTTAAATTTAAAGTCAGATATTTCCCAAAAGCATGGATAAATTTAAATGAATGCATTTTCATTATAAATGCCTAAAATACAAGCTAATGATCAGCATGAGTTACAAGAAAAGATTCAACAAAACATCATGTTTGAAAATATTTACATGTTCTATTTCGTCTCTAATGAGGGAGATGATGTGCAGTTAAGGCTGCCAGGCCATTCTCTAATATGACTGAAGTATTCTCTCTACAACGAAGGGAATAAGAGAGAGAGGGTGGGGAAGAGAGAAACAGAGACTAAGAGACAGCACTGTGAGTATAGAATGGAGTCAGTCTTAAATTAGAATTTCCTTTAGCTTGTGAGTACATTAGACAACCAGCATTATTCAGAAAGATATTGTCAAGGTTGCTGAGCTCCCACCTCACTGCCCTTCCCCCTTACGACTGTTTGCAAACTTGTTAGGATTCTTAATATTCACTTTCCTTCCTACAAAATGTTCCAATGCTCTTAGTTTAAATCAAACACACACGCCAAGCCCGGGTGTTTCTCTCACTCCAGCAGCCACAAGCACACCCGTTCCCACCCCAGACTGTGCAGCCCCTGAGCAGGGGGTTCAATGTCTGCACTCAACACCCAGCACAAACTCTAAACCTGGTTTTCAAGGCACAACCCCAACAGGCTGGAATAGCTGTGCATTTGATGGAATTCAGAAGCAATGCCAGAAAAAAAAAACAAACCACAAAACCATGTGCATGCGCACCAGGGGGTGGCGAGAAGAGGTTTGGGGAGGGAAGGGAAGCAGATGGGACATTTAATTCAGGGAACAAACTAATTTAAATCTTTCAAGGGGTTTGTTATTATTTCTAGAGTGTTAAGAATGCATTTTTTCTCTGCATATGAAATGCAACATCCCTGCTCATAAAAGCTCTAAGAAAAAAGGCCAGCAATATAGAAAGAAGAAAAAAAAAAGAAATCTAGAATGTTTTAATGATATCCTTTAAGAATACTATTTATATATTTCACAGATTAAAATAAATAATCATAAACGTGCAGTTGGTGTATGTCTCTTGGGTAAAGGCAAAAGCAGGCAGATTTATAAAATGGGTTTACATGCCAGGGTGATTGTAATGGCTCCTTCTGTCAGGTAAACACATAATTAGGATGTTTTCAAATAAATGTATTATGCACATGATTGAAGCCAATCCAGGCTGCAGTATAAATATTATGCCTTTTTTTTTTTTAAGTTGTATAATTACATATCTACCCATGGAGCTTCTCGCCTGATAGGCATCTATTTATGCAACACCACACTGTGGCTCTTCCACAGGTGCTGTAGCTGATACTTGCTGAACATGCAGCCCATCTGATTTTTAAAGTGCAATATCTCAGCTTTCTCTCAAAATACCAATTTTGCCTCAACTCCTTTTTGCCTAATTGCTTCTTAGATTTATTGTTTAATTAAAACCATTCTTGGGTTATACAAACAACAAATCCCACTAATGTGTGTTTTCTTTGCTGACAAATTATCTTCCAAGGGATTATGTATCTTCAGCTTGGGAAAGGATTCTGTCCTCCTTGGCTGGGTTGTCACTGCCAAGAGCAGCCTCGTGGTCAAAGCTGCAAGTTGAAGTTTATGATAGCAGCGTGACAGAGCTGTATATGTGGAGTCAAAGTGGCAATACGAAATGCCATTTGAAAGACTGATGCAGTCTTTAAGCTGGTGCAATAAAAACTCTTCTTTACTTTATAGCATTTTCATATGGAGTCTCACAGTATGTCTGTTCATGCACTAGGGAAGCATAAATAAGATATGAATGATGAGTTACATGAGGAAACACCCCAAGACTCTGAGAAACATCACCTTCATGGCACGCCTTTCCTCAAAACCTTCCTCACCTGCCAGGGTCCTGTGGGAAGGCACAGCATGGGGGCATGCACACACCACTGCCCACACGCTCTGCAGTATTGTCTGAACTCCTCACCCAAAAACGATGCTTCTATTCCCAGCCTGGACATCTAGATACTGTCTTCAGAGCTGAGGTTCAAGTTCCACCCCCTGTTTGCCAAATTTTAACAATTTGGAAACCTCTGCTAAAGTACCTGCACCCGGAGAAACGTCAGTGAGACACCTAAGTTTCAGCATCACAACTGCCCCTCAAAAAAGAAAAAAAAAAAAGAGATGCTCAGATATAAACTTTCCTTTGAATGTTTGTATAAGAGAAAGACTGGAAAAATGGTTTTTCCACAAGAAGCATATGCTGAAGTTCCTGGAACAAGAATGCAGCTCTTATGAGGATTCTGGCTGTCTGCAGCCTTTCAATATTAAAGGGCTCTACAGCAGATAAGAGCAGGATAATGAAAGCTAATAAAAATGAAACTGGACAAATTCAAACTAGAAATTAAGATACCCATTTTTAACCACAATAGAGTTAAACAGCTTCCAAAGGGATGTAATAGGATGCCTGAAGCAGAGCCCACTGAAGGGATGGCAGCAGTGCCAGCAGTTAGAATCACAGGTGGGATGAAGGGTGGCTTGGAGAGAGCAGCTGGGCTTCAGGAATCTCTGTGCTGGAGCAGGAGGCTGGAGAGGGCCATGGGATTGTGGAGGACACCATGAGAGCAGGCTGGAGGTGTAACACAACCAACTGGGAGGGGGTTTCTGGGGGCAGAGCTGCCAACTTCTGTATCACTGTGACCACCTCCTATTTCTTTCTCCACCCTCAAGTCACATCCTACAGTCCAACCTCTCCCAAATTCTGTAGCTTTTCCCCTACAGCCTCCATGCTCATCCTCAAGCAGCTCCGTCTTCCACCTGCTCTTTCCCAGCATGTCACTGCCTCCAGCTGTGGAGGGGAAGCCTCAGGCTCGGCATCCTGCTGGGAATTTAGGGTAAAGACTCAGTTAGGAAACAGGAGGAGAAGAGGGCGTTTGTTGCCAGGGTTGGGCTGGGGGGATTGCAACTGTTGCTACAGTGAGGGGCAGTCTCCCTGCTCAGAGCTGGAAAAACCAGAGGCTGGAGATGATTCACTCTCTGGCACAGGGGTTCTCTCTCCTTTTGTCTCTCAGATGCAACATATAAAATGATGAAATATGACCCTGATTTGCCCCAGTGTGGGCTGCATTGCGCCCCAGTGTTCATGCAAAGCAGCCTCCTGAATTTACAGCTGCCCTACACAGCCAGCACAGAACACGGCACCCCAAGCACGCAGAGCCTTCGGTCCTACAGATAGAAGTACTGATAGATATTTTAACACAGGGAAACCTTTTAAAATCAAAGTAGGCACAAAGCAATATCCTTTACATTAGGCTATAATCTTTCATATAATTTACACTGTAGAAGGAAGTGTCAGTTGTCCAACAACAAAAACATAAAGGAGTCCTGGTGTGGAAAGCATCCCTGCCATAAGTCCTCAGCCCAGCTTTTCACCTCATGCTGCTGCCAACATAAGCAAGGCTGCAAGGGAAAACATATCATTAAAACTTGCCTTTTAACATTTTTTTCAGATTAGTTTCAATCCAGAATTCACCCTATTTGATTGATACTGCAGTCTCTTCTATTAATGTAATGGAAAATGTGGTATCAAGTGGGAATAAGATGACATAGTTACTTCTCTTGGTGGCAGCACCAGCTTTTTCTGGATTCAGTTGTATGTGAAGGTCAGTTTTTAAAATATTGAGTGTCCCTGGCCACACATGGAGATGCCCCTTATCAGGGAAAGGGGAAGGGCTCATCTCAGTGGCAGCTCTGCTCTGTCCCTGATGCTGGGGATGGCAGCAGCATGTGGGAAGAAGACATGGAAGAGAATGGACTCATCTTCCTCCCAGCTGGCTGAAGCAAATGCACACCCTACCACAGTAGCTGAAGCTGGCTTGTCTCCTCTTCTTTGCAGTTCCATTTTTAATAGTTTCGATTATTCTAAATCAATTCCTAAGACAGTATATGATGCTACAGTGAGCCACAGGAATGCCCAAGGGAACTTATTTGTACAACCATTTTTACAGATCATTTTGTATCTTATGTAAGTGAGATTTTGAGTGGCAGTTTTATTTAATGATCACCAAGATGAATTGTTTGAGAGTTTAGGGTTCTTTACCTACTTTTAAAAAATCAGCTGGTTCATTACACCTCTCCTCCTGAACTCAGTTGTTAGTTTTCTTTTTCACTCAGAAATGGCTGGAGGATAGGGAGAGCAAAAACTTAGTCCATCACCTAAACTAAATATGAATCTGATGATCATACTATTTTCTTTCAATATCTTTTCCAAAGTGGAGTTCTTACTGTAACTAAACCCACTTTCTAGAAGTTATCTTCCTGCTTATATCCCATGGAATGAAAAGTAGAAAAAAATTATATAAGACTACAATTTCCCTGGGTTTGTGGATTTTGGGGGTGTACCTTGAAGAGCATCAACAAAGATTTTTGGGAAACAGAACACAGAACTGTTCAGACCAGTCCAGTTCAGACATCCATGTAGCCCCATGCCCTGCTATGACCAGCAGTGGTTAATGCAGGGGAAGGTGTTAAAACTGACAGGACATGTGTGTACTTCTTTGTTCTCAGCATCTTCTGATTGACCTCTAATAGTTAAAGACTGACTTGCATGAAAACAGAAGACAGAATACTTCAAGATGGTTTTAGCCATTAAATACAATGCCAAAAATTCTTGGTATCAGAGGAACGTAGCACAGAGATAACGTAAAAGTCATGAAAATCTTCAACATACCAGCAGAATACATTGAAGGGATGAAAGAATGAAGATTGAGGGTGACACCCCCTGCCTCTCACTCTCAGGAAAATCTCACAAACTGAAACTTTACCCAAACAAAACAAAGACTCCAGCACAGCATGTGCAGCCCTCCTTCTTGGGAGAGAATGGGGAGAGAGAACAAATCACGAAAGCCTGACATGAGTCACATCAGTTCATGCATGACTGAAAGGTGCTCAGATACTACAGCCACAAGCCCAGGGCAAGAACCTATTTAAAAAAATAAGGGAAGTGACATGGTAAAACTGTTAAAAAAACATGAAGACAGAAAAATGTGGGGTAGAGAAATAAAAGTGTGGGTGAGTTCAGCACCTCTGTTTTGGAGTTTGACACAGAGGCAGTCTGAGCAAGGAGAGCTTGGAGGTATGGAGATGGCCAGACCCCAGGGCAGTCACTCGGCTCTGCAAGTGCTCAGCAGAGAGTGCTTCGGGGGTTGTGTGTGTATGTGTGTGTATGTGTGTGTGTGCAAGAGGGAACAGAGCTGGAAAGAGAAGAAAGACATAGACAAGTCCAGAGAGCTACTAGAATGAGGGTCAGCAGATGGGAGCAGGCAGGTGAAGTTTGGTTTAGAGGCAGGATGAGGAGCAAGTATTGCAGTTTTATGTAGGGGCCAGGATTCAGGCATGAGATGGTGAGGAATGCCCAGCCTGCCCGTTTGCTGAACACACCTAACCCTTCAGTTTTGGAGAACTGCCACTTCAAAGTGCTTTCAAAAACAAACACAAACATGATTCTGATATTTGCAGAGTGACTATGGGAGCCGACTCTTCCCCACTTCGACAGCAAAGTTCCACAGGACAGCACTTTAAAGGATTTTTGCAGATCCTTTATTCCTAAATTTTATCTAAGTCTCTACCCTGTTTATAGCCTGCTCCTCACCCAGTTTATTGCTCTTATTTAAACTTGCAGAGAGACTTTTTCAAAGTTGGGACACATTTTCCACATCCGTTACTCTGAATACCTTAATGGGAACAGTGCTGAGAAATGACATTGGTATTATCACCACTGAAGCAATTGTATGCTAACAGGCTTTCTCCTAGAATCCTGATAGAAAGGTTAGTTAAATTCAAACAAAATATATTCCCTGAAATTCCAACCATCTTTAATAGGAAAAGCTATAATCTCCCTGATGCACAAAACAGCCCTTGCAGCTGATGTCTGAACCTGCACCTGTTATTTCAACAGAGGTGACCTCTGAACAAGAAAGCCATTCTATATAAACACTGAGTTAAGTTACTTTCCCCATGTCTCCTCAAATAACACCCAAATATCTTTTCTTGTCAAAATCTTGCACTTGTCCCATAGTACACACAGTAAATCATGACAACCGGTGACTTATTTGAAGGCTGAAGCCCAAAGCAAGAGGTGCTGGTGCTGAAAGAAGTTTAACCAGTCACCAGCCTCTAAAATATTAAGCTATAAAATACAAATCTATTTTTACAAAAACAGTGTTAAATGACCTGTCAAGACAGCTGGTTCCTGCTGGTTTGTTGTTTTTTTTTTTTTTTTTCCTTTGGGGTAGCAGAAGGAAATAATTGAAGAAAAAAAAATCATTTGGGGATCATTTCAGTTTACTTCTATAATACATGACTGTTCTGCAATAGGGTAGCAAAATTCTGGGAAGCATTTAAGTCCTGCTCAAGCTTATGAGATTAAGCATCGTATAGCCCTCATTCTGGCCTCTTCCCAGGTGTGAATCCTGCCCTGTGAGCACTGTGAGGATTAGTCCTGCAGACCAGTGGAGGACTGATTCTTGTACCTGCCACTGCTGGTGTTTGTCACACCACAGTCACACCTTGCAGCACTGTCACCTTCCCTGGCACCAGTGACATTCTCATGCTGTTCACACTGACCAGCCTGCAGCCCAGACACTGCCCAGAGCTTGCATGTGAAGCTTTGCATTGAGAACTCACTGTTGGCTGTAAGAGGAATAAGTACAAGTCAGCTGTGAAATTCTACTCTGCCAAGTTCATGGCTGCCTGTCACACTGCAAGCCAGATCTGGCGCCTGTAATATTTCAGCTAAGAGATCCCAGCTTTCACATACACAGCTGAGCAGGACCCAAAGCCCTCCTTATGTGCCTTTACTTTAGGAGAATGGAGCACCCGAATGCTTCTCCTTGCCTTCTTCACAGACCTCAGCTGTGGAGCAGAGCTATGGTAACCATCCTGTGTCAAAGGGCTCCTGACACCCTCTTGCCATTCACAAACAAAAAAGCTGAGAATATCTGATGTGGGGGCAATACTTTATTTTTACCATCTTTTCAGGACTACAGCTCTCAAACACTGAGGTAAGAATATGGGATTCCTCACTTAGTGCACCAGGAAAATTTCAAGTCTGATCTTTCAAGTTAAAAAGAAAATTTGGTAGACAGCAATCGTGTCAGCTCCTTTTGGAATATAAATGTCAATCCAATATATTTGTCCTGTTTGCCTGACATTTGGTGCAGCAGAGTTGTGGTCAGGGTGATCCTTCTCCCAGTTACTTTTGCTGTATCTGCTCGCTGACTTACCTTTGTATCTTAGGTGGCTGCTCTCAGTGGATGCTGCCGAATGCAGAACCAGGGACAGAATCCATCCTGCAGTCGGACATGAAGTTGATGATATGGTCAGAAAGAAAGCACCAGCTGTACACTCCTATAAAACACTAGAAATTGATAAGAGGTGGAGTTCTCTGAGGAAGCAGACGCCATTTGGGCAGAATCATTTCTGGCACTGGGGAACAGTATTTTGGGATACTTGCTTTAATGTGAAACATTCGGCATGGCTTCACCTGCAACTTGGCTGTGAGATGAAAATTTGAGGTGGATTTTTATGGCAGAAAGAGAGTGTGGAAAAGTTTAGTCAGCACAAAAGTTTAACCTTGCTAATAAGGTCTGTAAGCCTGCTGCCAGAATAAGACAATGCCACTCCCTGTCTCAATGCTTTAATCAAAACCCACTCCTATACACATGAACTATATTAGAACCATTATTTGTCTCATACTTACAACCCAAGATGAACTTTCAAAAGAGAATTGTTTTTTTAAGGTCTCAACACAGTCAGCAGTATTTTCTCAACTGCTTCATGGCTTCTCTTAAAATGCTTTCAACATGGTCTGAAAACTGAATATAAAAGTAGGCAGGACTAAGAATTAATAGGAGGGAAAAAAAAGGATTGGGTTGAAATGACATTTCCAGAAGCTCCTGCTTTCACTGGTGTGAAAGTGAGGAAGGGCGTTCTCAGCCCCCAGACAGATTATCTGGCAAGGCTGAAATCAGACAGAGAGCTTTGATCCAATACCAGGAATCACTGCTCAACAGTAGTTAAGGAAAAACAAAAAACAAGTCTAAAAGCCCAGTCACTCTGCAAACCTGGGCCAGGCTGGTATTTCTGCAGCCACCTGACTTGGATCTCAGTAAAAATCTGTTTCTTTCCTAGGTTGTGTTGATCTGAAAGCTTGTGTTTTCAGTTTTCTGCTGTAGGCTGCCATGCTCTGAAGCTCGTGCTTTGCCTTTGCACGGGGCTGTAAAACCTGTGGGCACCAACAGGGCTTTCAAAACGGAGACAACTTGGTCCACTGGCACATGGCAATGGGGCTGGCAGCTGATCTCATTTCTCTGCTGTGCCACTATCTCCTGTGCAACATTAGCTAAGTCAATTAGCTTCTTCTGGCATCTGTTCTTCACTTCTAAAAGGGGGACAGTAGTAATTTCCTATCTCACAGAAATCCTGTGAAGATAAATACACTAGCTTAGGAAGTGCTCAAATACCAGGGTGATCAGTGCTCCTCTCCATCTCTTTGGCAACCTGTATTTTGTAGCCTGGAAGCCTGTGGTCTGCCAAACCATGAATGTTTGAAGCTGAAGACCACCAGATCAACTCTTGGACTGGCTGAGCACAGATGTCTTCACAATGAAAGCCAGAAAAAACCAGCTTCTCAGGGAACTGACAAGGATGGAAAAAAATGGAGGAGAAGCAAACTTTGGCAGTAAACACAGAGGGAAGCAGAGACCATTCCAGCAGCAAAGGCACTGTATTTTGTGTATTGTGTGCTTTAACTTACATGTACATGATGTATTTTAGTCTTTCCATTGCCGTTCATTTAGGGTTAGAAAAGAACAGCAAGCTGATATTCCTGGGGAGTGAACACATGCAGACCATGCTGCAAATACTCATTTGAAGCACTGAGTAAGTGGTTACATTTTAGAAGAGTCTTCCATTAGCCAACTGCCATTAGTACTCTGGAATTCAGCCCTAAGCAGGAGGTAATTTCAATTTTTGTCTTGGTGACCAGCATTCCCAGGGTCTTCTTCTAGCACATTTTATTCAGTCAGGCACAGAAAACTTTTCCCATTTAATAATGCTCAAAATATATCTACACACCAGGACCAGATTTTCTAGTGGTGCTTGATTTTGGTTTGTTTGCTTTTTTTTCCCCAATGATCTTAGTTTTCTGTTTTGGCATGAGGAGCAGGAAGTAAACAAACTGTGAGGATTGATACTCATGTTTATGTGCTTTGTAGGAACTCTAAAGGCATCAGTCAAGTGGGGAGCTCCACCATGCTAAGCTCTATGCAAAGCTACAGTAAGAGAGAGCACATACCCTGACCAGAACTGGTCAGCCAGCTGAGACAACCAATGCAGTAAGGGAAAGACACTTGGACATCCTTTCTAGAAAGATACATGAGGAACTTATGGATCTTGGCCAGGAAACAGAAGAAATACTTCAGCATTGTGACTGTACTATTATTACAACACTGACTTTTATTTCTTCAAAAGTACAAGGTACAGTTAGGCAAAATTAAGGGGAAGTGGTTTACCTACTCCTGAAGATTTTTCAACCCAGACAATTTAGCGCAATGGATGAGGAAACATCAGGGCAATCTCTCTAAGGCTTCAGTTCCTTCAGTTGGAGAGTAGCAGAAATGGGCAACACAGATTGTTTTTTCTAATTATTTGGAGCAAAACAGTATTCTAATAACCCTGTCTTACAAAGGAAATGAAAGAGTCTTGGGGGTAATATTGAAAAAATGGTGGGCAGTCAGAGTCATGGCCATATGGTCCTCAAGCTGTGCTGTCAAGCAGATCTACAGATGGAGATGTATTATATTACATGAGCACCAAGTGGAGCATTGCACCAGGCACTTGTGAATCAGACCAGTAGACCTGACAATACAATTGACAATTACTATAAAATCAGGTGAGAAACAGTCAGCAGCAAGAATACTCCCTCAAAAAAAACCCCCACAACAGTTGGAGAGAGGACAAGCTTCTGACAAGCTCTGCAGCTTACAGATTCAATCCAGAACATTTAGCAAGTTTCGTAACATCCAAAACAAGAAGGGAAGTTGTTCTGACAAGTCTCAAGAAAATCAGCATCCTGGTCTTTTGATTTTATACCAATTTATTATGTTAAAGGCAAACTACACGCTAGCTGGCTATCAAGTGGCCCACAGGACAAAGGTATGGATGTGTGCATTTACTCTGGAGAGCTGGATCAAAGGGAAGGAAGAGCTACCAGGAGCAGTGACCTCCAAACTGAATACTGCAAATACACACTGAGATTTTGCTTTCTAAAAAACTTACCACTGAAATGGCTGTGCAGGCAGCAGGCATGAAAGCTACTGAGATAATACACTTGGGTGCTATGTGTGAACTGGTGGATCATTCTCAGGGCTTTAGGACTCCTGTACCAGCTCCTTACAGAATACAGCTCCGGTGACAACATGCCACTGTGTCCTGTACTATACAAGCCCCCGAAGAAGATGTCTCTGCTTTGAGGAACAGTGCCCTTTAACTGTGAACTCAGAGAGGATTGCTCAGAGTGGTAAAGAGGTGACAAAGCGGCCATCCCATATCAAGTGGGTGCAAACCACCAGTGTCTAGTGGGCTTACACTATTCATAGCTTTCCAGGTTTTTACATCGTGCAGGCATAGAGTGCATGGGGGAGTAACAAAGAGTTTAGGGTGGTAGCTGTATAAGAAAACTCTTTGTTTCTTGATTCAGATGATTAATGGCTTACACCCATGGGACAATCATTTACCTGCAAGTCTTGACTAGAAGCTTCAGGGCATCAAAAGTTTATGAGGCAGCTCTGTGTCACTCACATGAATCCACATTGGTGAAGGTGTTTAGAAACCTGCATCTTTAGGTGTCTGAAAAGATCTTAAAAATTTATCCCATTGGCCAGACATTTCAGTGTCTCCACTCAAAAAACTCTTAAACATCTGACAAGATTAGTAAAGAAACAACAAGCCACACATCTTCCATTTTTCAAGCAAACTTCAATAAGTTGCTGCTTATACATAAAATGAATGGGGGTTAAGTCGACATGATCCCACTGAAACTTGCCAACATGGCTGCTGTGTAAACTGGGGCTCTGGCAGCTCTGTGAATCCCTTCTCTGGAGTAGGGATCTCCTGCCTTCCCCATGGTCTAGTGCTCCAGAGCATCCTGAAGCAGATCCAAATTTTAACACAGAGACTGGAGCCCATGGGCACTTTGGCAGTGCTGTGTGGCACTCAGCCAGCACCACTTACTCTAAGCTCCGTGGCCTCACTGTGTAATGCACAGAAGGGCTGTTTTGCAGAAATATTTGGATACCATCTAGGAAGGGAAATATCCCCACAACCAAAGGCTTTAGGTGCCAGAGCCTCCTGCGGTGCGGCAGGGGTGCAAAACTGACTTTAGGTACTCAGTTTAGGGCCAAGGTAAGTGATGTATGAGGGGCCAGGCATCACATTCCGTAGTGTGAAGTCCAGTGCTCTTAAGAGTGCTTGAGGCAACAATTCCAGGACAGAGGAAGAACCTATACAAACTATTTGGCTCCTACGAGCACCTTGGCTGGAGGAGATGATAACGGCCAAAGATTCTCAAAGGAATACAATTACCACACACGAGGAGAAATCCTGGAGACCACAGAGGGGGGGAAAAAAAAAAATCAACATGCCGTGGGAAATGCCTCAGTGACCCCAGCACGGCGCGCAGAGAAGGGCAGCAGGGTGAAACTCCCTAACACCGCGGTGTTGCCCGCGCTGACGCAACCCCGGCTCTTAGCAAGGGTTGGGCAAGGAGCCAAAGAGCACCAACACGCCCGGTGCAAGGGCCTGTCTGACTTAACCCTTCCATCGTTTCAAAAGCCCGCAGAAAATACGTCTGTTTCTCCATTTCTCAGTTCAGGGCTCTGGACGGAGGAGCAGGAAGGGCTGGACGGAGTAAACGAGCAGCAGCACGCTGGGCGAGAGCACGGGCCGAAACACCGCGAACAGCCACGCCACGGCCAAACCATCACAGCCCGCAACAGGTCCCAGCGCGGCGCTCACCCGCTGCCGCCGAGGAGACCCCGCGGGGAGCGAGGAGGGCTCCGTTCTGCAACCCGTCCGTCGCTCCTCGCACCTACCGGGGCCACCCCCACCATCTCGGGTCTGACCCGCTCTGCGACCCGGGGTTAAGAGCGGAGGGACCGGGCGCGGTCAAAGGGGCCCGCTCCAAGGCACGGTGGGGCTGTAGCCCCTTCTCCCGGCAGCCGGCCGAGGAGAACGGCGCGGCCCCCCAGCTGCCAGCCCGGCTCCTTCCGGCGGCGCCTCCAGAGCGCCCGCCCCGGGCCGCGGCCGCGCCCTCGCCCGCCCCACCGGGCAGCCCTCCGCCCTCCCCCGCCCACACCTGGCCGGGGCGGGCCCTGCCCGCCGGCTGCGGGCCGACTCGGCGGGTAAGGCGGTAGGCAGCGCAGCGCAGGCCGCGGTAGAGCGGAGCAGAACTCGGCCGGCAGCAGCGCCTCGCCTCTCCGCGGGGCCCAGCGCGGCAGCGGGGGCCCAGCGCAGCGCAGCCCAGGTGAGCCGGCGGGCGGCAGGTGCCGGCG